>JABCKS010024885.1:23158-40171 GCA_018851325.1 Termitomyces sp. DKA19 | reverse complement strand
AGTTCTTATACCTTTGGCAGGTATGCTGGGTGGCTTGGTACTGTTGCAGCTCGATATAAGGAGGATGGCATACTTTCTGAGGTTATTCCATCTCTGGACGCGTCCCAGCATCGCCTCGCTGCCGTTGCTGGTACAAGTACTTGCCATCTAGTCCAAGTGTGTCATTCCGGGCTCGTCATGTAGATTTGACTGAAGTCAGGGTCAGAGCCCTAAAGGTGTCTTTGTCAACGGGGTATGGGGGCCGTATGAAGTGCGTCTTCTTGCTCGCGTCGGACTATAATACTTAGATTTCCACAGGACGCTGTTTTTCAAGGATGGTGGATGAACGAAGGCGGGCAGTCGTCTACTGGCCAAGTATGTCGATCTCCGTCGGTTACACACTATTATTCATTTTCTTGTCTTCGCAGTTGATTGACTTCATTATGACAACTCATCCCGCGTATACCAAACTCGTAGAGTTGGCAAAGGTGCAGGAAAAGAACATATATACCGGTGGGCACTCATTCTCACTTATGGGATGGAGAAATCCCGATGTTTTCCAGTTCTCCAAGAAATTCTTGAGAAGCTCAGAATAGAGTATAATGTCGAAACACTGACGGAACTAACCAAAGATCTCCACATTTATCCTGACTTCCATGGTATCATTCATCACATTCCTCCAGTATCGAATAACACAACTGACATAGCGTCGTAACAGGAAACAGGTCGCCAATTGCGGATCCTCGAATGCGGGGATCGTTCGTCGGTCTAGAGCTTGTGAGTGACATTCTTATGTTAATCCAAGAAACTTGGCTGAAAGCTTCGGTAGGATGATAGCCTCAACGACCTTGCACGGAAGTACAACGTTACCCTTGAAGCCATTGCTCTACAAACGCGACATATTGTCGACGAGATGAACATCAAAGGACATAACATCTCGACGATATACATAAGCGGTGGGCAGGCGAGGAATATCCCACTAATGAAGCTTTTCGCTAACATATGTGGTATGCCGGTCGTTTTGCCGTGCGAACACTCTGCGGCAGTGGTGCTGGGTGCTGCAATGCTCGGGCGTTTCGCGGCAGAGGTTAGTCAGAGAGGTGAACAGGAAGAGGGTGTAGGAAGGGAAACGTATATTGCCCCTTGTGATCTAAGTGGGCAGCAACAAGGTAATCTGTTGTGGAAGATCATGGTGAGCATTCTTTCTCCTTATAACCTATCTTTTCTCCTATTGATGATTGCACAGGTCGAGATGACACCTGTTGGAACACTTGTCGCGCCTTCAGCGTCTGCGAAGGAGAAGAAACTATTGGAAGCTAAGTTTAAGATATTCAAGGAGAACATCGAAATTCAGAAGAGATGGAGGAAGGAAATGGACGAAGCGTCAAGATAATGTAAGTATTGTCAATGACTATAACACTGTAAAACAGGCAAGCTCTGCAGATTAGATCGGTGATACTAGAATTGCAGAAATTTCAAGTTTCATGCGAGTGAAGAATACCCAGCGTTTGGGCTATTGATACAATACAGGAAGTCGTCAGTTAGAGACGTCAACCCTGGCGCCTCGCTTTTAGCAAAAGAAAAGATTTTGGGCGAGCTAACATAAAACTATCAACGTTATGACCTAGTAAGCTCGGCATGAATTTATGGCAACCAAAGAGATATATAATGTCGGAGAGAGATCGAATCGGACTGACAGTAGCAGCCAACATGATTGTTGAATCAGCTTTTCCCACATCGCGATTACATACGCTCAGAAGCTGTCTCAACATTCAATGTGGATCCTTCTGCGCTCCTGAGGGATTGGTATAAGGCTTCGAGCTTATCCAAAAGGATGTCACTCTCCGCTTGTTTTTCTGTCCAATTTTCGACATCCATGACGCCTACCCGTTCGTGGCCCCAACAATTTGTTTCTGCACCAAACTTAGCAGGGCGAGGGGTTGTGCCATCCTTTTTGTCAAATAGCGTCACGAATGCCAAAGGAGCCAGGGAAATGTGCACGGCTGCGATGGCCGCTTTGAAGGGGTCGATAGTGTGGTTTGGAGAGCCCAAGAAGCGGACCTATATCACCTTTTCAGAGGCGCAGACTACAATCCAAACATGATAATCACGTACAAGGTAGAAAACGAGCAATTTGCAAAAATTGAGCAGAGGCCCGATTAAAGCATCAGCGACATTTGTTGAGCATACCCCTGGATGTGTGACGAAGTGTCGTATACGCCGAGAAGCTGGTCTTTGAAGTGCAAGCTGGTCGAGACGCGTTGAAATTAGATCGATCTGATACTTTGTGCTTTCGTACGAATGTTCGGATTTTTTGTTTTGCCAATCTTCTGTGTCGAAGAAGTCTGGTGAAGCCTCTATAGATGATGACCACACAACGCGAGAACCGAGATATGACGGAGATGCAAAGAGGAGATGTTGAATAGATCGGTACTGTACGTTGTCAGATAATCAATCGAAATTTCTCCTGAGTGCTGGTGGTAATATTTAGGAGCCGTTACTCCATTCACTGGCTCCGTGAGAATCTGCTTGATGGCCCCGATCCAGTCTATCTCACTGAAGCTTGCGACCCCAGCATTCAAAATCAAGTGAGAAACGTAGGGATATCTGGGTCAACTACTTCAGAAGGTTGTATTGCCATTCTGGATTTATTAGCCTCACTTGTCGGTGATCTCGTCCGCAAACTTGAATACAGTATTGATCATTGCAAGGTCAAGGGAAACGATGTCAACAATAACGTTTTTGCGAAAAGAATGGGCATATCCGTCGTAGTCAGGATCCTTCTGAAGTTGATTGATGTAGGAATCCAGTAGACCTAGCAATTTTGTCCGTGCCGCCTCAGCGCGTTTAAGACTTCTGCAAGCCATTATAAGGGTCAATCCGTTATGAGACTCCACTTCTGACGCGTCGTTGTTGATCGCAAAGCCCTGAGGTAGCGCGTCATTTGGTACGGCATGGCACAGTTGGAAAAGAAGTCGCTGGCATATGCCAAAACCTACACCACTACGAATGAAATTTTCGACCGAAACGCTAGATGAGAGAGATCAAGACTCACCCATTCGCACCGGTCACAACAACAATGGGCCTTGCCATCGTGGGTGCAGAGCTAACATCGTACGATTACTGATACTTATAGTAGTCGATGCCAGCGCTTGTCACATGTGTGACCGCCAACATTTGAAATAGAATAAGAGATGTTACAGTGCCCATATTGAAGATAGGTAAAATGGAAACAAAATGTGTACTAGACAGATAAAGAATACAGGTAGTTGCCTATGCCGACTTCTTCTTTTTCTTCTTCGGTGACTCCCCATCCACCTGCATGGCAGCTTCCTTTTCGGCCTTACGTGCTTTCTTGCGTGCTTTTCGCTCCTCCTCAGTTTCCTCCTGGCCATGTGTATCCATTAGTAAAAGACAAGGGAAAGAAGACAATGAGTACCAACCTTTGACTTGGATTCTTCCACGACGCCATTGGCCTCGCTCTCTCTCCGTTTTCGCTTCTTATCCTTCTTATCCTTCTTCTCTTTGACATCACCATCCATCTCAACATCGGAACCATTTTGAACAGCGGCTTTTTCCTTTTCTGCCCTCTTTTTTGCCCTTCTCTCCTCTTTAGCCTTTCGCTTCTCTTCCTTGACATCCATAACGGCCTTCACCGCAATCTCCATGGGGTCATCACGTTGCGTTGGCACAAGGTCCACCGCATCCGCTTGTGTGTTGTACGTCTTCACGTCACCCTTCATCTCGAAGCGCTGCTGTTTCCTCCCACCCTCTGCGAAGCGGTTAGCACCGGCAAGGTCGCCTGTGTACTCGAGTGCACGCAGTCGTGACTCGAGTTTGGCACGGTTCTCGATGCCTATTGAAGGCGCGGAGGAGTCGGATTTGCCATCGGAGTCTGTAAGAGCGTCTACGCGGATTGAGAGGGCGGCTTTCGTAGCAACCATACGAGCCATCTAAACCACCCTCCGTCAGCAGTTGATCCGAAAATCGAACCGATTCACCGACCTTTCCCTTCAGTTTGGGTGGTGCTTGACCAATTAGAGAGGCCTGCCACAAGATAAGTCACTGTGACACGCGGAATGAGGGTCAATCCTACATGGTAAATGAGACCGTATTTTGGAGTGTCGTGTTTCGTCTTGAGAGCGCGGAATAGGGCTTTCTCGGCACCAAGAATTTGCACAGTACTGGCTGGATGTTTAGCCAAGTTCAGAAGACTGCCAGCATGGCTGATGAGGCGGGCTCCGACGAGCTCTCCCACAAGGGCAGTGAGGTTAGGTGCAATGGCGTTCATGCGGTTACGGAGATACTCCGCTAGTTGCGCGCGGTATGCGGTAATGGAGATAACTTGATCGCAGAGAGAGTGAATGTGAGAGATGTCGGAATCAGATATCTCTGTGCCCATGGAAATCTCGGCAGCGGCTTTCAAGACGGCTTCAAGATCTTCGGGAAGGATGGCGGCGAAGGATGTTGATGCGGCATTAGTACGAACGCCTGTAGAGGCGCATGAGGAGGGCACATAATTACTACCAGGAGAAAATCATACCCATTAGGCGGATGACTTTGGCATAGGCAACGTTGTCGGATATTATTTTTGCCATTTCGGGGAAATGCCAACCATACCACTCCTAGATCCACAATTAGGTATTTGCCTTTGTTCATAAATTGACAAACCCACTTTTACTCTCATCGCATAAGTATTGATTTCCTTGTCGAGATCGTCCAAAAGTGCTATCGCCTGAACGACCATTGTGTCAACCTTGTCCGGAGAGAACTTGAGCTTGAACCTATGGAGTAAGAGAATCAATAGCTGCCAGTTCTTACTTCAAATGGACCCACCGTGAAAGTGAATGACTTAGACCCAAACTCATTGTTGCAAGATCTTTAGGGTCCAAACCTTGAAGGAGAGCGGATATTTGGTGGCGGATCCCACGCCAGAGCTCGCTTTGTTCATCGGTAGTCGCGCTGACTGATATGCTGAGCTTCTTTGATATTGACCGTGCTATCTCGGAACATGAGACACACCCAGCCGTGAAAGCCGAGGAAACTCACAGAGATGAGGATCAACCACAAGCAAGGATTCTTTTCCCTTTCCTTTCCCCAACACTTCATCCGTCAAAAACTGTTTGAGACCCTTTCCAAGTTTTCCGTTTTGAAGTGCGGTAACATCTTCTACCGCCGTTGCAGTGGATGTGAAACGATGCAGAGCTTTCAGTTTCAACCTTTTGTTATTGAACCAAATTTTTCATGAGCCATAAAGAGGATATGCAGCCATCATTCCGACGTACAGTTTGCTCGCCTGCTCTGGCGTTCGGAATTCTTTCCAGAGATCCCCGCTCGATACTTTGGCCTCATCTGACACTTTGAATAGGCAGTAGCCCATTGCCGTCTCGTATAGAACGAGCATTTCGTAGAATATGGGGGGAGAAAATGAAAAAAGTGACGCAAACGAGGGCGCGGCGACCAGCGACGAACTTTTTTGGTGTTGATGAAATTTATTGAGAGTTCCCACGAATCGTGAGAGAACATTTCCCGTTCGAGAAGGCCGGAGAAGAGCATTCAAGTTCTTCAGCAACGTTTTGTTGGAAACTGATATTCGAGCATAAGGACCTTTCTCATTTTGCCTCCATGTCTACTACGCTGCCTGATACTTCAAATAAAGTTCTTGCTGATACAAGAGCAGGAAAAAATATATCAACTGCTTTCTCGATATGCTCCGGATTGGCGACTCTCTTGGAAAGATTCAAATATTCTGCTGCTAGACCTGTTCGGTCATGAAGATTCACTTAGTCCTGTGGTAAGCCTCTCTTCCAGCAAATCAAATTGGACTCATTTCAATCGCCAGAAAAGCGCAGAGATCATGGACGCAGCACACTTAGCTGATAACCGTCACGTCGTGCTTAAGAAGATCGCGGCTTCGTCAGAGGAGCTTCAAATCGCACAATCTCTTTCCTCAAAAGCGTTTTCTTCCAACCCGAGGAACCATACTACCCTATCCTGGAAACTATATACGATCCCAATGGCAGAGACGTGGCATTTATTGCCATGCTTATTCTGCTTTAAATGAAATATTTGCCATTTCGATGTGTCGTAGAATTTGCAGATGCCAGTACCTCACGCTTTGTGTTTCCTCATCGGATAATAAACTGAGTTATAATCAAATGCAGGGCCTTCAATCCATCCACGAGAAAAACATAGCTCATAGGTTAGGACCCTGAACTTTAGTTAGAGAATTCGATTGATATAGCCCCTCCTTCCTCAGAAATGCTTGTTATTTCACTTTGATGGTGGGTGCTACAGAACTCATCCCCAGGGGCTTCCACTTTCTATAACCTGATAGCTGTGATAGTGTGGGAAATCCTGGCTCGGATGACGAGAGCGCAATTCCGTAAAGTCCCTGCGCTACTACTCCATCGACTTTGGCATCTCTAGGGACATACACTTCAGGATGGGCTTCCAGACAGGAACTACAGACCAACAAGCCAACGCAGACATCCATGCCGCTTTCAAGGTTTGAGCCTTGTTCCATTGGCAACATAGGAAGTCTCGACTTAATTGCGTATGAGCCACTTTCACAATTTTGGCAATCAAAGCGACCCCTTGTGGCATACGAGAAAATATAGATCAGAATCGTCACGGTCCTCTGGGTGTCAAGATGTATGTATCTTACGAGAGCGGCGGTATCACCTAAAGATTAAGATTTTGCCACGATATGTTGCCGCAAGGCAGCGTCTATGAACGCATCGTGGCGAGAGTAACGTGTAGGATCTGGTGTATGTCGTTAATGACTCGTTCAATCTCCAATTGCGCTCCAAGGGCATGGCACGGAGTCTTAAGTTGAGCAATATAGAAATCGGTGGCGAAGATCTGAGTTCCAAAGGGGATAGGGGCAGGGTATCTGGCGAGGGACGAGTGAAGCGTATCAAGAGGGAAACAGATGGGAAACAGATCTAAAATCAGCAAAGGGTTTGAAACCTGTACGTTTTAACACAACTGGCAATGTTTCTGTTTTGCCCCGCCGGGTCCGACGAGTTATGCGAACGAGAACACGTGATTATCAACCTTGTTCACGACGTCATCCACTCGTCATACGCAAGTTTGTCCCCTAAAAACAGTTCTTCTTATCGTCCCCTTGCAACGTACTCCCCAAATGGTTCCCCGCAATAATGCAGGCGAAATTCATGTCCTCCGTCTTGCTCGACGTCATTTGATTTCTGCTCCCTGAATTGTCTATCGCTTCGCAGAAAAGTTCCTTTTCTATGGAACAATGTCACGGTTTTCACTCGATCAAGTCATAGACCCTACGTCCATCGCTGAGCTTGATCATGTTGCTGGTCAACTTAGACCCCTTCTCAATTTCATGTCCTTGATCAAGTCATCCTTGCTCCTTGTGCGACTTCTTCCTCACGTCGTTCGAGCCGAAGCATCCGTTTTCCGGCATAAGCAAATATTACGACTACTAGCGTGATATCCTGCGCTAGTGTTCTACAGACGGGTGTGGCTCGAGTCCTCTTTCAAATCGCTTGCAGCGACGCTATCCATTTCGTACATGGAGGCCCAAAGCCCCCGAATGTCTTGGTGGATGGCTCGACCATCATTAATATCATTGGCTGCAGCCGGCTTCTATCCTTCACAGTGGGAATACTGTCGCATCTATCGGCACAACTTTCGTGGTTGGACTTGACTTTTGTAGTGTATCTTTCCTCTTGAGGCTCGTCGGACCTAGATAGTACTTCAAGGGAACTTGTGAGCATGCTCCAGCACAACTTTGGATGTGTCTAAACACATTGGAATACTTGTGACTTGAAGCTTGAATAGGCTACCATGGACGGTCGTGAGTCGTGTGAAGAGCGGAAAACTCATGACGACGCTCCGACTCAGAAATTGTTGGAGGTAAAGACAGTGTGGCGACGAAGACGAGGAAAGTGACGATGGGTTAATTACGTATCACACACGCATTGGTGTTTCTATCTGCTTTATCTAACGTGATACCTTGTCCCAGTACCTACGCACCTACCGCGAAGGCAGGTCAGGTTAGCATTATTGACTCAGCCAGACTATTATTCAATTACCGATCAAGCAAGGGCGGCACGAGCTTTCGGCATACCAGATCAAGTTGATCAGAAATTGCTACGGTCATGTCCGACCGAGAGATTCATAAACAAGGCTTTTGGAATCTGGGGGTCAGCACCATAGTAAATTTAGTTCACTGACATCAACATTAATTTTTCGTTGGACACACAATCCACATTCCGTTCTACCGTGACAAGCTATACGCGAGGGTAATTCCCATGTTCTTGCCACTATCTGGACGACATTTAAGATGACAGCTATGCTCAAGAACGTCGACAACGTTTTAGGAGGGGCTAATGTGAACTTCTTGGAAGGTGTCGCCATATTGATCCCAGTAGCCCAGCAAGATTCTCAGCAGAAAGGACCTTTGCGCACTGACAAGCACCACGAACGACGCTATCATTATGCCAACAAGGCTGGACGCAAGCCAATACACAATGACCGACGTCAAGTAACTCGGGTCAACCCACGAGGCGACTGACAGGAACCTACACTCCTACAGGTTACGTGAAAAAAGTTTGTCCAGCGCATAAGCATGTATGTATTTTGATTGGTGTGGAGTGGTGTACATGGGCATATCGAGCATGAGGATAATTCTCTAATCTGAGGCTGCAGTTGCGCGGGCTAGCAAAAAATATGTAAGAGGACACAACTCGCTACGGAGACCATCCATAGACTCACTGTAGATCAGCTGATTCGAAGAGTGCACGATCCTCTTGATGTGACCTTCCCTCTCCAAATGCTTGATAGCAACACGAGCAAGGCTTCCACCAATTTTTAGCCGCTCAATGAGAATGCTCTGGCTGATGAATTTGAAGGTAGGAACCTCCTTGAAGATGCGGTCGTATGTAGCCTTATCGAGGGTAACAGCGTGGACTGCCTTGTCCTTGACCTTTCCCTTCGACCACTTCTTCTTCTTGGCGGCCTTGCCACCTGATGACGACGTGGGTGCGGCTTTTGCTTTGGCCTGGAAATTTCAGAATTAGAACGAACTCTTGAGCGACATCCGTCCGATGAGAAATGCATCCAGCTCCAAACTGCTTCCAAAATCCATCGTTTCTCCCCAACTGCATTCCTAGATGCCATAGACCTCGTCTAGCCGCGAATCCAGAGCAAAAATTACTCACCATTGTCTTGAAGGACCGTCGATATGGGGAGCGATGATGCCTGACACTTTTCGGAAGTGTCTGCGTGCCTTGTTTGGCATGGTTACGTAATCTCTAGGCGTGAACCGCTCGACTTCATCTTTTCTTTGATTTTTGGACTGTATACAAACAAAGTGGCATGGATAGTTTCATGCCTTGGCAAAAACGAAGGACTGATTATTTATCACTGAATTAAGTCATATTATCACGGCTTGGTTTATTTCTCCGCTGGCTCGCCTTTGAAGAACATTATTCCGGCTGAAGATAGCTGCTGGTTTCCTTAGAAAACCTCCTATCCAATCTGGACACGAGGATAGCACGATCGACCATGTGTTGAATACTTTGCTAAAAAGTGTAGCTGCTACCTCCTTTTTTTCTATCTGATTGAAGCTCATTTTGACTTTTTGCCGACACAACTCGAGCTCTCTTTTTGGTAAGGCGCCACCCCCTTTTTGTTGGTGCAGACTCTTGTGGAGTATTCGACGTACAGTGGGTTGTAACCCACTTTATACCGGTGATTGTGGCTCTATCCTCCTTTTCAGAAATTCATAAAAGCCGCTCTCAAATCCACAATTTCGCCATGAAGTTCTTTCAGCAAAACCTACCCTGATCAATTTGACATTACAACTAATCACATTATCGTCATGATACATATACCTTATTTTACCAAAAGGGCAACTGTTAAGCGTCAGGTACTTTTTTCTCCTGATATGTCGCATCGTCATTCTCATGAGTTTTCTGCAGGCAAGGATTGATCAATTGCTAAATAGCCCTACTCTTATGTTTCACGAATCCATCATTGTAAACCCGGTATGTACCTCACCCGTTTTATAAACAATCTAAACTCATCTGTGGGCTTTTTCCTCAGCTGTACAAGGGTTCTAGACCTTATCAGGGTCCTGAGATATCTGACCCCGCGAATAAAGGGAGAATCCTTATCATTCTTACGAAGCCTATGCCGGAGGATATTCCACGGGCTAAACCTCATCGAAAGGGGAAGAAGGCTCGCGTACTTAGGTTTGAAGAGGTTGAAAATCTCATTTGTGCTGGTTATCTTTTGCATGATGTATAGACAGCCAACAAAAATAAAATAAAATGCAATTTCATTCACTAATGTATAACATTGTTTTACGTTAAGTTGCAATAAACCCGAAGTCGGTTGGTATATTCACACGCGAGAGGGAAATGGTGATTGATTTCTCACGGCTTGGAGTCCGATTCCCGAAATGGACACGTCGGATAGGTGCTGTCTTGAACAGTGACAATGATCCCATGTCTTCTTCTCCTACCGCTCTTTACACGGATCTTTGCGGCTGTTGACAAGTCATTCGGTGTCACTCCTGATCTTCTTTCGAAATATGTTCCCTCATCGTCGGGAAATTGGAGATGTTTGGATGGTTCGAAGGAGATACCATGGGCATTTGTCAATGACGATTCTTGTGACTGCCCAGATGGTAGTGACGAGCCAGGTCGGAAGTTTTGTGAACACAGTAGTAGCTGTGCGCTGAAATGCCATAGGAACTGGTGCCTGCCCGAACGCTGTATTTTATTGCCAAAATAAGGGACATATTGGAGCATCTATTCCTAGTACGCGTGTAAATGACGGTTTATGTGGTGTGTACTTCCACGGATTGTCAATTATTATACAAACTCACTCTGTTATCAAGAACCACAATGCTGTGATGGGTCAGATGAACGACCTGGGGTGTGTAAAAACGTTTGCAAGGAGACGGGCGAGGCATATAGAAAGATACGCGAAGAGGAACGAAAACTTCGGAAGACTGTCAGCTGTCATACATTTAGTTTGCTCATATAGGCTGATGTTGCTATGCAGGGCTCCAAAATACGCTCAACCTATATTCAATTCGCTCACAAGGAGCAAAAGCGTCTGGAGTCTGTCATTGAATCACTGACTAGGGATATTGATGTCAAGGAGAAAGAAGTCGCGCGTCTTCAAGGTCTCTCGGTATACACTTCCCTTCCAACGCGTATTGAACCCCTTCACAGAGATTGCGGATCGCACCGAATCCATTTCTCAGGCAGCTCTGGAACACAAACAGCAATCTCGTACGTATCTCATCTCAAACACAAGTACTATATCTCATATCCTGTAGCACTCTACCAATCCCTCTTGGATCATGCAGAAGCACTATCTGCCCTGCAGCGCGAACATAAGAAGCATCTCGAGCGCGAAAAGGCACTCGGCGATATCCTTCATACCCTTAGATCCAGCTATAACCCTAATTACCAAGATATGGCTGTCCTAGAAGCCGTCCGCGGCTGGGAGGAACTTGCTGGGCTGCCACACATCGGTGAAGTCGAAGGCGGGGAAGCTGGGGACAACGTGCCAGTGAAGGAAGAGCCAACAACGTCTGATAGTAACGATGATGAGAACCCATGGACACCGGAGCGTCTTGATAATGAATTGGACGCTTTATTAAACGCGGATTATGTATCACTGCTTGTGGAGCATGATGAGCATATTCGTGCCCCTCGTGAAGATTCTTTGCGTAAGTAGCTTTCTTCCTATGCGGGACGTACTGACTAGTGATATAGTGTTTGATTTGACGGCTTATCTTCCAGATTCGTTTGTTCCACAATATGAGGAGATCAGGGGGACGCTCGTTTCTTGGTTGGCCAAGTTGGGCATTGTTCGCGGGGATGACACTGTATCAAGTAAGGAACAGCCTAAATTCGTGTCGTGGAGTATTTCAACTTTGTCTAGCCGAGTCTTCTCGTGCTCGTCAAAACTTTTTGGACGCAGAGAAGTCTTTGAAGTCGGCCAGAGATGAGAAGAAACAAGCAGAGGATGACCTTGCAGAAGTCTTTAACGTTAACGGCTTCGGTCGTGATGGAGAATGGAAGAAACTCGACAATCATTGCATCCAGACTGATCAGGGAGAGTAAGTACAAAAACTCTTTTTTGTATAATGTCCCACTGTTTCTGTGCGACAGCTATACGTATGAGCTCTGTCTTTTCCAAGAGGCGAAGCAGATACCTAAGCACGGCGGATCGACATTCAATCTTGGGCGAGTCTATAATTTTTCCCGATTTTCCTTTGCCTGACTCGATAGACAGGCGCTTCGATTCTTGGAACCCTGATGAGGGTGTCAAACCCGGCGAGCCTGAATTCTACCAAAAGCAAGTTTACAAGCACGGTGCGCGGTGCTGGAATGGACCTGAGCGTAACGTCATTGTAAGCACTTGAATATCAATCCTTCTTCCTTACCTCCTGTAATTCATTTGATGTTCTAGCTTCTCCTGTCTTGCGGGACAGAGAACGCTTTGCTGTCCGTTGTAGAACTCGAGAAATGCGAATACCAATTCACGGCCACGACTCCCGCACTGTGTCTTCCTCTGGACGCAGAGGATGGTTCAAGAGACGAACTCTAAAGTTTTACTCTGTGTAATGAAAGAAATGTATTTGAGAGGGCCTGTGAATTAGAATTAGAGGACTTTGTGAACCAACTTGAAGCCACAGACCATTTCAAACCCGAAGGCGAATGAAAACGGTCCTCTTGTCCGATGTCTATAATCACGCAGTCTAGGCTGGACTGTTATCGGTGCCGTCCGGACTCTGTGGATAACGCTACCAGCTAACACCCAATGAGGTCTCAACACTACTACGGGGTGTATATTGCGGGTTGGTTGGACGACGGAAGCGTGCTTTTGGATGTTAGTCCGAATAAAGAGCAAAAAGATTTGTTAATGAAGGAGGTGCTTTATAGTCAAAGCGGTTGGGGAGGAAGCTGGTGAGGATGTTGTTTAATGTAAGATTATCCTCTCTTCGTGTCGTTTTTGCTCTGCTTGATTGCATGTCGTCGCTCTTTTAGAACCGAGGTTCATGAAGCATACCATGGTATAGATTTTATTGTCTTAAGCAAGCTGTACAATTCCTTGCCTAACATGCCAAGTGGACTGGCGTAGTGCGCCCGTCCACGTCCGCGCACTCGTCACGCAGTGACAAAACTTAGGATCTCGACATCTTCACGCTTTTCGACGTCATTTGCTTGGTGCTTATCGAGAGAAAGAGAACACGTGCACGGAAGCAAACTAATTAATTTCGTCGGCCGCGCCACGCGTAATACGCAGCTTAGACACTGACACAACACCCGCGTATTGGTTTTACTTTTTGAGTCCTCCTGAGACTTCCGATAGACCTCTGGCGTCGCTGTGTGTTGTTGGCGCAAGCTGCGTCCCTTGGCGCGCCTGAAGAGATCATCTTCCAAGCCCCTATTTCAACCAGAGCTTCAAGGACAGGTTTTCTCGTTTGCCTTGTCCTTCTGCACTTCTTTGTGCAACCGTAGCTCCACAATGTCTCAAGAGAAATATATCGCTCGCGTCATACGTTTGTCCTTACTTACGGACCAAGGTTTAAATAGGGGTGGAGCCTTCCCGAGCAAGTATTGCCTCCCTACCATCCACAGCCATGAGACTCTCCTGCTTGCTGCTCATTGCCTATCCCGTCCTTCTCGCTGGTGCGAACCCTCTTGAAACCTGGCAAAATAGAAATGCCGGAGATCCTGCAGCCACCGGCGGCAATGTTACGGACCAGAATGGTTTGTCATGAGATTCTTGTCGGTTGTTTTACCTATTCTAACTCTTCACATGTGAATCACTGCGTAGATGTCAACACGTTGAACTACCTTCTTAGTGTCGCCAATTTGCAGAATGCCTTTTACAAGCAGAATCTTGCAAATCTCGACGAGAATGCATTTAACTCATCTGGCTATGGGCCAGAAGTTCGCAATAACTTCGCTCAAATTCAACAAAACAAGCAGGCACAAGTTGACCTTTTGGCCCAAACTCTTGGCACTCAGGCGACACCGTACTGCGACTACGACTTGTACGCCTGTTTTTGCCTTTGGTCTCATTTTTGTTTCATACATTGTCTCGCAGCCACGTCACTAACGCTTCGAATTTTACGGCGACCAGTCAAGTTATTGAGAACATCGGTATTTGAGTCCCTGTATTTCTTCATATCATTCTTAAAACGTCTCGCTTTAGGTACCTCGGCTTATGTTGGTTCGATAGGTGAAATTTCCAACTCGACCTTACGAACGTGGGCCGCAAGCATACTGTCGAGCGACGCACGCACCGCTAGTTACACATCTTCTGTCAATGGAAGTCAACCTTTCATTGGACCATTTGACGTGAGTTATCGTCACTTTTGCTCTTCCACGTTGTAGTAATACGTATCCTATGCGCAGACACCCTTGACTCCCCAAGAAGTCACTACACTGACAGGCCCGTACATCATATCCTGTCCTCCAAATAGCACCGACATCTACAAGCCCGGTCGTAATCTGACCATAACTCAAAACGGTAACGATGCGCAGTTCACTTTCGATAATTCCTCGACGGATGGCCAGCAACTCTACGCTGTCTTCCATCAAGGACTAAAGCAAACGTTCGTTCCTATCACTGACGGCGTGGCACCAATCCCTGTGAATTCATCCGGGATCGTTTTCGCTGAAGTCACGAATAGCAGTACGGCCGCCGACCCAAGCACCATAGTCGCCGGTCCTAGCTTCCTCAATATTCCAGTGTCCAACGGCTCTAATGGTACAGTCCCCGCTACTGGTCCTATCACCACCATCGCTTCTTCAGCTGCCACTATGACGCCCACCGCTTCTGCGTCCTCTTCTGAAGCTCCCTCATCTTCTTCTGAAACTCCCTCATCTTCAGAGCAATCGACAGTTGTGGTAACCAGCTCTGAACAAAGTACTGTTGTCGTTACGGCTACCTCCTCCCCAGAAAGCACCGTTGTCGTTACGGCTACCTCTTCCCCAGAAAGTACTGTTGTCGTTACGGCTACAGCCAGTGCGTCTGCTTAAATCGATGTAGCTGATACAGTATGATACGCCGTCCTTCCTCGATTCTTGCTTCCTTTGATCGTGACCATTGACTCTTGGCTCTTGACAATTTCAATCTGCTCGAACTATTTTTACGAACCGTTGAGGATCTATGCATATGCCTCACGAAGCTTTGCTTATGGAACCCACCATCCAACGGTCACAACCGAACAATAGTCATCTAAACATAACATACTAGTACACAAGTCCTCAAGATCATACTATGACTCAGATGTTGCAATAAAAGTAACTATCATAAAAGAAATATGGACAGACAATGGTAAATTTTGTTATGTCATGTCAACCATGTCTGAGAATGGAGTCAATCATCCAACGCTGAAGCGGCCGGATGTACATCAAACCCTCGTCGAAGATCGCCAGACGCTGTGGTTCACCCAGACCCTGAAGCATCATAAATTCTCGCTTTCATCGCTTGACTATAAGATTAGCAGTGAGCCAAGAGTTAGATCCCGATTCCATGGGAATCTCACTACTTTGAATTCATTGCTATTCAAGACAGCGAACTTATACAGTTGTGGTAGCTTGTCATTTAGGATGTTATCAAAGAATTTAATGGGTTTGGCACCCCATTAGATCTGCGAGCTTGTTCAGAATTGAGAGATGGCCTGTCATTTTCAGTGCCCAAAAGGGAAAGAGCGTCGATTAGATATTTTCGGTTCTGGCACTGTCATTATCTACTTATGATCATTTTCATCACACGAAACGGCAGATAGTAGCTGGAAGTCAGGGTGGTTCCTTGAATAGATAGATGGGCAATGAGCTAATGATTACTTCAACTTCCAAAGCAATTCCTATTGGCCGTTGCAGGATTCTCCGCATTGATACACCCAAAGGAAAAATGACCATGACGCACGTCGATGGATACCAATTCAGATCGTGCTGTAGTCATTTCAATTCATTTTCCACTGCAAGAGCTTCCTCGGTAGTGAGTTTTGAATCTTTGTGGGTCTTCAAGGTTCGGAGATCCGTTCCGCGGTCCGACCACATTGACGATATATATTTAGCTTCTGTCACATGGCCCTTGATTGGGGTCAGGCGACAACGAATGTAGAGTATTGTTCTTTGACCACCATGAGCGCCTCAGTGACTCCCCCAGTTAATCAGAAAAAAGTGTCAGTCACAGTTGGCTCTTCGATGCTACGGGCCCTCAATGCCCGTAAATCTGGTGGTGCCCCACGAAATGCCGTACCGCTTCGAGAATACTATTCATTCAGATGTGAGTATTGAATATTCCTTCCATGATTCAGTATTAGCTTAAAGTATCCCAGACAACTTTAAACCTCCATCAGTAGACCCTGATCAGAGAGGTAGAATAACTGTCGGACCGAGCAGTAATGTCACTGTCGAGCGACCCAGTAGTCAGGTTCGATGACGAGGAACCTTCCAATCCCTCTCACTGACAAGCCTGGTAGTCTTCTGAAGCACATAAATGGACTGGTCAAGAGTTACCAGCTAAAGAATGGGATTGTATCTTGATATATGACGAGACTCAGAAGGTGAGTTGTGGAATTCCGACATTATCGCGATGTTCCTTACTCGACTAGTCGTTTATTCTGGAAAAACTCGAATCAGGTTTGGCTCTTACGCACCAACCCAGGACAGGTGCAAATGATTGTATGTCCTTCGTTGTTTCCTTTTACTGCGACTCAGAGTATCATCTAGTCACAGCACCAAGAGAAGTCCCAGCTAAGCGTCTTACGAAGTATGATGGGGCTGACGATGACTTTGAGCGGGAATTCTTAGATGCAGCTGCTGTAAGCCCAGCTGTAGGTATAAAAGGCGAGGATGATTATTTCCAGGAGATTGTTCCCGAGGACTTGAAAGCCTTGAGAGAGGAAGAGGAAGAGGAGGAAGAAGAGGAGGGAGAAGTCTTGCCATCACCCCCTCCACCGCTTGCAAAGAAGCCAGTCCGCAAGCCGATGACCGTGCCGACGACCGTGCC
>JABCKS010024885.1:0-22985 GCA_018851325.1 Termitomyces sp. DKA19 | reverse complement strand
GAAAGCTCCCAAACCACCGCCACCACCACCATCGTCCGCTCCTCTACCGGCACCGAGTTCCGTCAAACCAACACTAGCGCCGCCCCCACCTACTGCCCCTGCAGCCCCTGCTCCGAAGTCCATTCCCCCTCCTCGCAAGAAACACAAACGCGAGTCAGACCCAGCTCCTCCAGCATTGGGCTCAAATTTGGCCTCGCAGCACCTCTCTGATGCCGAGGAGGAGTATCTCCAATTTGGAAAGGCAACGGAACGTGCGCGACCGTCGCAGGGGCCAGGGCTTGCGCTCCCAGGCGCATCAACGGCCGCGTTCATCCCGCCTCCACCCGTATCTGCAACAATACCGTCTGTCGCAGCACCGGAACCTATTGAAGAGAGATCGGAATCCGATGACGACATATGGGATGAAGTCCCTGTGGATGGCAAGACGGTCGAGACGGAAGATGATTTCGACATATTCGGCGAGGCTGACAGGACAGCGGATGACGCGGAGGATATCGGTATGGAGGAGTTTGAGCGGGAGATTAATCTGCAGATGGGCGAGGCGGAGGATGATGACGACGACGAGATTGACGATTTCTTGGCGCCGGTTGTAGAGGAGGCGCCGTCATCTCATGGGCGACCGATGTCATTGAAAGAGTTGGCGATTGGTGCGGCCTATGTAAGTGATGATGAGTACTCCTCGAGTGAAGAAAGTGATGATGATTGAGCGCCGCGGCGGATGAGCAGGAAAGGTCGCGTAATTGTAAAGGTATACCTATGCGGAGAACTCTATCATTATGGATCGACTATGGGACCTCTCTCCGAGAGCCACTTATACCATATAATCATGTAATTTCTACAGTTTTGTTTACTTTGGGCTGGAAACCATTTTTGTGAATGAATTGTTGTCTGCCTTGTAGCTAATCAATTTGAAGCGACTCAACACGTCTTTGTACCATATTTTGCGCCCTCTCAAGAATCTAGGTACTACTTACTATCTAATTGACTAATTTTCCTAACCCTACTTTTGTCTTGGCGTCTTTGGAGAAAGAGACCGTAGGTCCCTTGACTCTATGTTCCTGTTTATGTCCTGAAGGTTGGCTCAGCTGCAATTCCGGTAGATGAATGAATGATTGAGTTCCATTGATACCGCCGGCAAGCCGCATAAGGGGCGGAGGTAAAGTAAGTCTAGTACTCTACGCCTGGTGTGTGTAGTGACATTGTAATAGTGTTGTGCGAGTAATTAATTGATGTGAATTAGAACTTTCCTCGCATAATTTGTTTAGCGTGGGTTGTAAGCGGGTTCACATCGCGGACTGATCCAGGTGGGCATGGAGGGGGTTGTTTTCGGGTTTGATGTGATGTGGTGGCGGTACAGCCGTTTCGTATCCTAAGCTCTGCCCTTGTGTTCGCGTACGCGGGTTGTCATGACCTCCCGTAGTGTGTGTTGCCTCGCCTTCGATCAGTTGTTTGCATGGGTTTGTCTTCTTCATCGTCTCTGTCGCCTCCACTCCCCTCTTCCTTCTCCGCACTCTTCCATCCTCCACCATCTCTCTTCCTCTTCGTCATTCTCTTCGTCATCCTCTGTTGGCTTCGTTTTTCCTCTTTGTTTAGCGCCTGTTTCTTCCTCAAAAGCCCTGGTCTTTTCGAGAGGAATTTCGCCGTTGCTTCTAGTCCTTCCCTCATTCTCAGGAGTATTTCCAGTTCCAGTTGTGCGTTTGCTGTTAGGTACGAATCTGGCGTAGTGCTCACCTGGGAATGCGTGTTTCGTTCAGCACTGTGTGAGTCCCCCAAATACTTCCCTTGGGGTGTGTACAACGTGTTCTCCCAGATTCTACCATGGCGGTAGTCTATTTGCTATTGCAAAGCCTCCAATGGGTTTGTTGCCATTTGGCCTTCCATCGTTCGAGGCCCTTTTCCTTTGACTTTCTTGTTGCATGTGTCAGGATGGAGTAGTCCTGAGCCCATAGCTCTGTTCCCATTTTGGCTTGATTTGCGCGTTCATTGCCTTCGACTTCTTCATGGCCTACGCACCATTCTATGCTCAGTGTCCTTTCTTCACGTTCACGAAAGAATTCATCAAAATCGTATGTGATTCTGGTCATCTGTGTCTGTCCTGGTGCTGGTTTGGGTTTGTATGCTGTGTTGTCCGCATACATGTGGATGTGTTTAACCTGCCTGTATCCTTGGGCGTATCTGGAAGCTGCCTTCACCGCCCGTGCCAGTCCCACGATCTCAGCGTTGTAAACGTCCGCTTTCTTCCCTAGTCCGCCTCTGTCAGCAAACATTTCCTTGCCTTCGCGGTATCCTACTATGCCCCATCCTACAGTCTTCGTACCTTTGTCTACGCTGTCGTCCTTCATAGATCCGTCCTAGTATACTAATATCTAGCTTTGGTTCAACTTCAATGCTTTTATTTTCTCGTTGCGTTTTGCTGCTTTTTCGGTTTTCTTCCCGTTCTTGGGTGCACCTGTGATTGTCTGTTTTGTAGCTCATCAACTTGAGGCGACTCAACACGTCTCCGTTCTCCGTTTCTCCGTTTTCTGATATCTTGAAAGTGCTATGTGCTTGATTACCAGTACTAAATACATGTGTGCCATGGCGTTATTCATCAATTACGTTGAGTCATCGCTTCGTCACACTCAACTAGGTGACATGCTTTCAAGACACTCTGGCCTTTTACCTAGAATAAATTTTCGATGAATCCTAGGTCACGATGGCCTTCCATCGACATCGACCCTGAAGCTTGAAATAAGGCCCGGAAAGCATGGTGCTGAGTATTTTAGGGACGCCTGAAGTGGATGAGAGCCTCTCTGACTTGAGGTTTCTCACTAACGCTTCGCACTGTCACGCGAGTCATCTCAGGTAGATGCTGCAAATGTTGCCCTCACTGCGGTCTTTTCGGCCCACGCATCATTGTCTCACAGATAAGTATGTAAGTAACGCTTAGAACTCCTGGTCAAGAAGCCGCGGCGAAAATCCTGCCTTACCTAATTATAACTAGCGGGTCATTTGATATCTCTGCTTCGCCTTCGTTGAATTGCCTCCTCGCCGTAAAGTTGGTCAGATGGTAGTGCTCGTACATAATGATAGATACTTATCACGCGACCTGGACCCTCAGACCTTGGATGATTGTGTGGCGCAACGACGACTCCCATGCATATACACACTGGCATTCTGATCCATCGGCTTTAATTCTTGAGCTTCTACATCCTACTTTCGAAAACATAGCAAATATTGCGGCAATGGGTCCTACGATATGGCCGTGTAGGCTCACCGAGCTGGCACTCGGCGCCTCGTGGCAAGTCGGGCGGGGATACCGGCGAGAATCTGCGAGAAGCTACTTACACTGAGGTTTCGAGCTGGAAACTCAACCTCATAAGGAGGCTTTCTCCCCCTGAGCAGTGAAGGATTTGTAATACAGTGAGAGAAGGATGCTCAAAACCTTAAAAGCAGACCGAGCTCTGCAGAGTTGACTCCAGCTTAGTGCCATGCTAGGTCCAAAACGCCTTTTCAAACTTTGCGCCTTGCTACAGCTTTCTCAGGCGGTGACGATTGGTCCAGTGGCCGACCTTGTCGTCAAGAACGCTTTCGTTGCTCCGGATGGGTACAATCGCTCGTGAGTTAGAATCTCAACTGCTCGATACTTCGTCTCATCTCGTCACAGTGGTGTTCTTGCTGGGGGTGTTTTCCCCGGACCTGTTATTACAGGCAAAAAGGTGATCGCTACGCGGTATCATTGATAGATGTCTTGTCACACGAATCTCACTACACAGGGCGACCGCTTTAAGATCAAAGTTATCAATGAATTGACCAACAGGACTATGCTGCGCGCCACGTCTATTGTGAGGGGTTCTGTTTCGCGGTTCACTTATGATTACTGATGTCGGCATTCGAAGCATTGGCACGGAATCTTTCAGCATGGCACAAGTTACGCCGATGGAGCTGCGATGGTTACGCAGTGTCCTATCATTCCCAAGGAGTCTTTCCAATATGACTTCTCGTCGCACAATCAGGTTGGAACGTACTGGTATCATTCGCATTATTGTACGCGCTTCAGCCTTTCGAGCTCCGAGTCGTTTAAGGATATTCATGCACGATAAAGCGAGTCAATATTGTGATGGTCTTCGAGGGGCCTTTGTCATCTACAATCCGAATGACCCCTTCAAAGACTTGTATGATGTTGACAATGGTAAGTCACGATCATACACGGTCTGTGTGCATTTTGTCGAAGCGAAACATAGAATCGACAATCATTACATTGGCTGACTGGCGAGTATCCCAACGCTTACCCTGCTGAGGAAGAATTTGATGAGTTTATCTGCATCTAGGTATCATGAACCTGCTCCCTTACGCACTCAGAGGCCCGTGGCCACCCTCGTCAACGGTCTCGGTCGTTCCGTGAACGGTACCGCCACTCCTCTAGCCGTCATTAATGTCGAAAAGGGTAAAAGATATCGTTTCCGTATCATCGGCCTATCTTGCGATCCTTCTTACAATTTCACAATTCATCACCACCAAATGACGGTCATTGAAGCTGATGGGGAATATACCACACCGCTTATCGTCGATTCAATGGAAGTCTGGGCTGGCCAGCGGTATTCTGTGATTGTCTCAGCTGATCAAGAAATCGATAACTACTGGATACGAGCAGATCCGTGGCCTACCAGAGGCCGGCCAGGCTTCGATGGTGGAAGGAATTCAGCTATCTTCCGATATAAGGGCGCTCCAAATGCGGAGCCAAAGACAACGTTCATCAGTACCAAACCCTTGAACGAAGTCAACCTGCACGCTTTGTACAATCCTACACCTCCCGGTAAACCTCAACCTGGTGGTGCAGATGTTGTTATCCCTATCAAACACGCCATATTTCACGATCCAGGACCTCGTTTCAAAGTCAACAACGTCATGTTCGAACCTCCGTCCGTTCCTATCTTCCTCCAAGTCATGAACGGCACGTATAACGCGGAAGACCTTATGCCCAAAGGATCCGTTTATAAGCTACCGCCGAACAAGGTCATTGAACTAGTGATTTATGGGAGTGGCGAGGTAGATGGTGGGCCAGTCAGTCATACATATATGGTGATAGATCATAAGAGCTGAGCTATACCAATCTCTAGCATCCGTGGCACTTACACGGGGTAGTATATTTACCTCCGAGTTTCTTTTTCATCATTCTGACGAGCACATGACAGCATTCCTTCTGGGTAGTCCGCAGCGGAACCAGCACGAATTATAACTTTGTCAATCCCGTGCGCAGGGACACTGTTGATACGGGCTTCGACGATGGTCGAACCACAATCCGTTTCGAAACGAATAACGCTGGTCCATGGTTTCTACACTGGTGAGTGTCAATTTCTTCCGGTCTTGTGTCTTCTTTCTGTTTGACCGAAATCGTTTGTACAGTCACATCGATTGGCATCTCGAAATGTAAGCTTCTAATCCAAGTGTCAAATATGTCGCGCTAAACCGCTTAGTGGTCTCGCGGTCGTCTTTGCTGAAGATCCTGAGGGGATGGTGAAACAGAATAAAACACTGCCTCGTACGTTCCTTTCATATTGTATCACAACCCACGCTGATGATACACTAGCTCCGTACCGCGAGCTCTGCCCGAAGTTTTACAAGAACGATCCCGATTCAGGTAATCATACTGAATACCCTGAATAAGCCATCATCGCGTTTCGTCTGCTTTGATGCGGATAAAGAAAGGCGTTCTATCTTTGGTCTTTGGCGTTATCTTGTAGTTCGTAAGGGCTGTAATCTTTCTCTAGAAATATTATCGAAAACACTCCAACACGGTTTGATCCACAAGCTCATTCTGTCTCTTCAAGATTGACCAGTCTATCATTGATACTAGCACCCTTCAATGCTAGAAACGGCGAGGCAGAAAAAGCCTAGCAAGAGAGAACGGAACCATCTCATCCTTTCCCAATCCAACCTCCCACGCCCATGTATAGAAAGTCGGCAGAGAATAGTTGAACCATATCAGAACCCACGCGTATCCGATAGCACGCGATATCCTCGTCTGGCGTGTCATTCCCATTTTCCTCGTCACGGAAAGAACACTGTCTTCAAACGTGATTGCTGCAGCGTTGATCAAGAAGAACGGCATAGAGCGGCCAACAAATTGAGACCCAAGCATGAGGTCACCGAAGCAATGTATGATCCCGGATATCGCGAAAGCAACCCAGACCTGTATCTGGGAGGAAAAGAATGATCCTGGACATGCGCCTAAGAAGGAAGCCGCAAACTTTCCGAATGTATAACAATACTACTCAAGGACGAATGAACATTCGACCGTTTTCAAGTCAATGAAGAGCCTTACTCGACTCAGGCTTTGATGCCATACCCGGCTTTCAAAGAGTCTATGCTTAGTCGAATTATCGAGAAACTGGATGAAGAACACACCCCCAAGTTCGGCGTACCGTATATGCATCCGACCATGAACCGAACATATCTGGCCAAAGCTCTGGACTCCCTGCTAACAAAGGTGACCCGATGGTTACACAAGTCAGAGAAGTGATTGTATAAACCAGCTTCAATATAGCATAGGCGCACGACACCCAAGAAAGCTGGCATGCAAAGTGTAGAATATACCCATGGAGGCCGCTGGGAAACGCAGACGTTCCTTGGAGGAAAAACTCTGCATGGGTATAGATGAAGTTCTGCCCGAGATCTATCAGTAGCAAACAATGTAGTAACTGGAAAACACGAGATCGGACGAATTTGGAACGAGTAGCCTGCAAGGCTCGTGAAGTATGGGGGAGCTATGGTGAAGAAACTGGCGTAAGGGGTGACGAAAAACACTAAACTCAAGTCAATGACGGACATGGACGTTCAGGCCAACAAATCGAAGATTTAAGAGTATACATAATGCACTGTAAAGCCTCGATCCCAGCGGTCTTTCTTCCAGTGTTGGAGTGGCATCGGGGTCACTAGTATACCTGAATTCCTTCATTGGGTCTGTTAGCCACAGCAGCAGCAGCACACTGAATGGGTGCGTTCCCAAGGCGCTACCAATAGCCCAATCCCAAGCAACGCTACCGGTCGTATATGTTGCTGCCACGTAATAGGTTGTGTAGACAAGGATCAGAGATCCCAACAGCCGCAGGATGAATGAAGGACGAGTAGCTATGAGGAACGCGAAAAAGATCTCTGGAGCTACAAGACATGAGAATACGGGTAGTAAAGGCTTCATGAAGATTGTGTTGTAAGGTTGAACGTTACTTATCCATATCTCAAGGAACCCAACTCTTCGGTTACTTACGTCAATTGTCCTAATTGACAGTTTAAAAAGCCTAATCACTAATAAGAAGCAAGGCTAATTCGGCACTGCCAGGTTTGTGGTTGGAATAATGAATGGATTCGGTTTATACCGCCAGCAAGTCACAATACAGGGCTAAGAGGCGGGGATAAAGTAGTAATGGTACTACTCCAATAGTGCAGATAGTATCGGTTGCGGTGATGTGCTTGAATTCTAGTGTTGGATATTGGAATTTTCCTCGCAGAATTTCGCATGGCGTGGGTGACAGGCAAGCTCACGTCGTGAAGATATCTGAGGGGCAACATGGGGAGTTTGTGGGGGAAATGTCGATATTATATATATTTCTACCTGAAACTTAGCGTACGGGGGGTGCCTCGACCCCCGGTGGTGTGTAGCTCCTCGTTACACCGCCCTGAGTGGCTTGATTGGTTCCGTTCTCTTCCTTCGTGCTCTCCTCACTCCTTCGCGCTTCCTTGCCTTCTGTCCTACCTCGTCCTCTATCGACCCGTAGTCCGCCTCCACCACCTCTCTTCGTCATTTTCTTTATTGTTTTCCCCGAGTGTCGTTTTTTGTTTGAGTTTCGACACTTGTGGTGGATAAAGTTGGTCAAGGAGATGTGTTGCGGCATTCGCTGAACACGATTTTTATCGGACAAGGCAAGCAGGATTTCTTACTTATGTTCAAATACAATCCATTACGAAAGACAGTATATTTAAGTTTCTAAAGAGCTGCTAATGGGCAGCTCCATCGAATTACGAAACGAACGAAAGTCGAAGAGGCAATACAACCAGACTTTCAGCTGACTAATGGTCAGTCTCTGGTCCTCGTCTACGCGCGAAAAACAGAAACACACGGATCCTAAAGATTCGCCCTTGTCGTATATTCCAAAGACTCAGACTCGGACTCAGACGCATCGTCACAACCATTTATCTCTCTTCTCCTCAGTTCCGCAAGGGAGCGTTCGGAAGCGGAGGTAGTACCATCCGAGCGCCCATCATCCGGATCAAGGTAGGGCAAGTAATCGATATCCAAATACAATGGATCCTCGTACATTTCACTACGGACATCGACATGACGTTCCGTAAGCACAAACCCATGCTCATGCCGGAGATAGACACCAGGGAAGTCAAGTTCATATGCATCGCTCGGGTTCAGTACGGAGTCAGGGGGGATTTTCGTTGCGATGTCGAGGAGGCGAGGAGAGCATATGTGGAGATGGCGGGTACCCCGTAGTGCGGGAAATGAGACGGGAGTTAGAGATTTTCGAAGGCGGCCCAAAGCAGCATCATGTATCCATTTCGAGTCGTCATCGGCCCCGAACATTTTGGCTGTACATATATCGATCCATTTCAAGGTAGGGTGGGATTCTAGGATGGCACCATTGTAGAGGACGATATGCTCGAGCTTTGGGCAGACGTCGAGAAGACCTTGCACATCACCTGCTCTTCTTCGGAATCCAGGGTTGATGTTCAGGAACTTGAGATTTTCGTAGCGTTCGCAGAAGGTAGTTATGGGTTCAATCATCGAATTCCATCCGAAAGGCCACTCTAGGACTGGGAGGAGCTCAAACGTTAGGCGCTGGAGCTTGGGCATAATTAAGATATGAGCGAGTAAGGGCCAGGCGTCGACGCCAGCGTAGGCAATCTTGATAGTGAGGCTCTCCAACTGAGGGAGTGAATAAATTTTTGGTGTCGCAAGTTGTTCTGGAGGATCGTGTACATGTACTGAGAGCGAGACGAGGCTCTTTCGAGTAGATTTGAGGAGATCGTATAGTTCTGTTGGAGAAACGGATGTGCCGACTTGAAGGTGTCTCAATGGTGATTTAAGCTTTGGAAGATATGCTTTTGTGGGAAGAGGGAAGGGAGAAGAGAATATGAATTCCTTCAATCGAGGACACAGATCCACGATGCGCTGCATGTGCCTGGTGAAAGAAGCTCCATAATCCGGCGAAACGAACATATCAAGTGTGATTTGTTTGACGAGAACCCCGAATACTGACGGTGACTTCTCAAGGGTTTCTAGTAGAGCAGGGATCTGATTAAGTCGACGAAATACGACCTCCTTGTAGAGTAACGCAATTCCCGGTGCATACCAGGTGCGTGATACCAACGTGACAGCCAATTTCATATTTCTCGCATGGCACCAGGGGGAGTTTGGTCCGGGAGTAAGAGAAGAATCAAGGAGAAAACTGGGTGCCACTGTGTGTTGAAATATCATATCCAAAATCTCGAAGGGAAGTTGCCTAAAAGCAGGCTGCGGTGGTGGAGAGGGCTACGTTGATTGTCAGTCACGAGAGATTCAGCATGTCAAGAGAGAATTTCATACAGATGCAGGTTGCTGGGGCATTGCACGAGGCGACCTCCTGACCGTCCGGTGAGATGCATGACTCGGACTCCTTGTCGATGACCTCGAAAACATCACTGGACGGACTACGACAGCTGAAGAAGATTGAAAAAAGTAACAAGTTCGGGTTTCTGTTGTAATACGGCTGCATTGTTGTTTCAAGAAGAGCTCGAGACAATATCACTCAGTCAAGCCGAAAACAGAACAAGGTGTGAATAGAACGAATATGACTAATTGTGTACAGCTTTTCTCACTGCCTCATCGATTTCGATTGTCTCTGCGACCAGTCTCGAATGCTAAGGATTGTAGAATTAAAGTATAGATAACACTACTCCAACCCTAATTGGAGCCGTTCAGCCTAGACGAGTCACACCGACAAATTGGTAAGAAATTCCGTACTTAGTGTGTAGTCTATATGTATACTACTACTTAGTCGAGTTGAGGTACGAATACTAATTGTGAAACATCTGGGGCGTCCCAGTCGCTACATGCTTATGTGCTATAACCTGTTTATGTTGTGAGGGTTGTGGCTGTGAGTATCACAGGTCCAAGCCTACTTACAACCGTGGTTTCATCCGATCGCTCCTGTCCTTTAGCCAGGACTTACTGTTCGACGTCACTTCCTGCTTGGAGGACAGATGATTCCAAAACCCACGAAGACCAAATTAACACTATATACAGTCGTCAGGTTGCGCGCGACACATGATCAATGGTCAGGAACTCGATTCGATGATCTCAGAGTAGGTAGAAGAGCATTCGCTTTCCTGACGGCAATAGATCTTGTATTTTACAGGAAGCGATCCATTCTTCTAGCGAAAAGCTCCTTGATATCGACAAACTACCGAAAGAACAAAACAGAATAAAATGGAACGAATTCAAGCATGAAGTAGCCAGCTTGAAAACCGATTATTCCTTAACTAATTTTCTTGATACTAGGTCCTACAAAACTTCTCCGAACTCGAAGAATTCGAGGACCACTGGCCACTTGACGTTCTTGTCACGATCCAAAGAAGACGTAGGAGACAAAGGGAAAGGGAAAGAGTCCGAATGAGATCGAAAACTACCAAATGTCATAATGGGCATGTGTCTTCAGTTTTTATCGGGAAGCCATTGCCACGGCGTATGCAATTTCGTATCCGCAAAACGGGTGCCAATATGAGCACGCGCCACTCTTTGCCCAAGAAAGTTTCAACTCATGATGTTCGTTTTTGCACTTTATCCTTGAATTGTATTGATCCGTTTCTTCTCGTCTAGATCTCTGTTCGACCGGCATCCAAGTCCTCTAATGCAATTGACAATAACTTGAGAGAACAATTAATGAAAACCAGTGGCAACCCATCTCACAGGCTACCCCGAATTCCGCAGTTCCAACGCACTGATAAGGATGACGATCAAGTGACGTATCGGCTCAAGACTAATTCTGGATCGATTGGTATTGGCGTGAGGGAACAACCAACTAATAGTAACACTGGTTGTGTTGCTTGTCTATTTTGCGATTACACTCCAGTTATCCCAGCTGGCGCCAAAGCCAGGATACAGGTCTTCTCACAAAATCAAACTATTACTGATGTCCTCACTCACTTGGGCATTGTCAACGACAAACATCTATCGATTCTAAACCTGCTGACGACTTGGAATGCTGGACCTAAGGAGTTCCTGGGAAGCCTAGCTGAAGATATACTGAGACCACTGTATAGGTTATTCCTTCTTGAACACTTTCGAAAATATGATTTGGTAAGGTTGCGCCTTGCCGAGTTTGAAGCATGGTGTTGATCAATAAATGTAGTCCGAAGCTTCGAAATCACAGTATCGAGACATCAGCTGCTGGAGTGGCTGTCCGAGCCATTTGCAAGATCAGCAGGCTTCACCGAAAATTTGGAGATCACTCAAGAAATTCAATATGGAAGAGCTTGTTCCGGCGTTTACCGCGGCGCATGTGAAGACTGATGATGATTTTGATATGTTGTGTAGTTTGGCTGAAACGCAGCGCTTGACCATATTCGATGGGGACCAGTTTCGACATGTCAGACCATTCCAGCGCTGGATGATCAACTTTTTACTTATGCACATTGATATTCTGGACTAGTGCTGACTTTGCTTTGTTTTCTCAAAGGATATTTTCCATGTTTCATATCGATATTCCTTCTTGTGCTCCCTCGACTTGTCTTTGTGTCATACTGTAAACTTTGTGCCCTGGGCTTTAATGTATATATCTTGTATTATATCGAATTGTGCATTAGTATTCTCTTGTACCACTCTATGTACCGCGTCAATCTTTTTTGTGTCTGACCTTTGTGTCTGTCGTCTTACTCCCTATAGAATATACCATGGTTCCGACAAGCACCATTACCGCACCAACCCACATCATGACCATGTCAACGTCCAATCTAGGGTTTTTCCTACGACGGATCAGTCCAAACCCAACGACACTGAGAACAAGGCTCATGGCCTTCCTCACAACCAACACAAGTGTTACAGTAAGGGCGTTCACTTTCGTTGTGAGACGATGCACCCCTGCAACACAGAACAGCTGTGTCAGGGTATTCAAAAATAGGGGAAAAGCAACTGCGGGGACAGTCAACCCCGCGGGGTTTCTCAGCGAAGTGGGGAAGGGAATTGGCATCCGAGGGCCAGCGTTGATGTCACGTATCTGAGCGACAAGGTCAGACCGAATAAAAAAGAACATCGGAAGTGCGAGGAAGTGGAGATAGAACATGGATTCCTGCCACGCTGGAGGTTCTTTTACTTTCTGTGAGACCATAGAGCCGTTTGAAGCTGCTGAGCTTGGAGGAACCGGTCGTCCGTATTTAGAATATGTCCAATCTTGGACGAGACCAAGAAAGCCAGAGAAAACGAGCGCAAGGGTGAGGATAGCGATTCCTGTTGTGTAAGTATATGGATCCGTGGATAAGCTTGATTGTGGAGAATGTGTAGGAGAGGCAGAGAGCGTCGTAAGGAGGACACCGAGTGTCACAAGAAGGACAGAGAATATTTGGACAATCGTATATCTAGAAAATTGCGGAAGAATCAAGAAAAGTTTTAGAGCAGGGAATATGAATTCGCATACCGTTTTCCGACAACAAGCCAGCCTAAAAGCATGCTGATGATCAGTCCCCCACTCCTAAAGATGATGTGAACCGTCATAGGTATACGATACCCAAACGCAGCATTGTTGAGCAACGAGATAAAGTAGAATAGGGCAACTTGGATCAAGTATGGAGTGAGAGGTATTTTCCTGGGCCGGAATCGAGGGCCATAGCATGTCCATGTTATATGCTTTGGAAGACCGTGCAGAGAGATAATAACAAATTGGAAAAATGTGATCAGAGATCCTGCTTGTGGATATTCAGAGGTTAGTTGTTCCAATGTAATAGCATTACTAGTTGTACCGATATGGATCAGTCTGGAACGACCCACTAACGAAAGTCATTATTTACCTGCAGCAGCCTCCAAATACTAGCGACAGAGTTGTGAACCAATCCGACAGAATCGACGCGACCATTGTGGAGTCCTAGCCGTCGCTACGTTGCAGACCAAAACAGATCATCCGAGGCAACAGGCTATCCGTCGGGGGCCATTCATGAACCCAGAGTTAAAAAAACGCTGGCTGTCGCCCGAACAAGCCACGTAGGAACCGGCCCGATATTCCGTGTCCACAATTTGCCGAGGCAATGCCGACGCGACATTTTCACAATTTGTGATTGCTATCAAGTGTACATGTTGTTGAAGAGATTCGCTTCATCTCTTCACTCTTCCTCGAAAACTGGGCCTTTTAGGCTTCCTCCTACGATAAAGCAACTTCTTGCTGCGCCAGTCCAATCAGAAGATCAATTCGTAACAGTCTCAGGATGGATTAAGTCAATAAGGAGACAGAAGAAAGTTTCGTTTGCAGTGCTTACCGATGGCAGTTCCTCTCAAGGGCTACAGGCCGTGTTTTTTGGAAATGGAGAAGGCGTCAAGGCGTGAGTGTTACGAATTTTACGCCGCAAGACTTCTTCTCATATCGTAATGTAGACTTACGAACGGGGCCGCAGTACAGCTGACAGGGAAACTCGTTTCCTCCCCTGGCGCGGGTCAGGACAAAGAGCTAGTCATAGACTCTAAAAACACTGCTGAATCAGATGCCGGAGAGCATATACGAATCTTAGGTGCTTGTGACCCCGAGGTCCGTTCAATGTTCAGTTTTCCCCGGCAAACCCTGTATTATCATCTGGCAGGTATATCCCATACAAAAGCAAGCTCTTTCAACAGAGTATCTGCGTGATCATTCACATCTACGCGCACGCACTGACGCGATAGCAGCTATGGTTCGTCTCCGCGACACCCTCAAGAAGAAAATGAGCACTTTCTTTGATGTACGTTTACTTCCAAGCAATAAAACACGACCTCAAGCAGCTCTCCTCCCATGTAGGACCAAGGTTTCATATACTCTCATACGCCGATCCTTACTGGGAACGATGCAGAAGGAGCCGGCGAAGCCTTTAGGATAGCGCAAATACCAAACACCCACCCCGCTGCTGCGAACTCTCCTGCTTCTTCGTCTTCCACAGACCATACGGAGTTCTTCTCACGTTCTGCGCACCTGACAGTCTCTCACCAGCTTCACCTCGAAGCGTTAGCCACGTCCTTATCGCGCGTGTACACCCTCTCCCCATGTTTCCGCGCCGAACCCTCGCAAACAGGCCGGCACCTCGCCGAGTTCTGGATGCTTGAAGCCGAATGGGCGTTCGGTGGATCCGGTCGGGTGCTCGACACGTGTGAGTTCGTCGAGGCGTGTTTGAAGAGCGTGGTGCATGATGCGGTAGATGGTATCGATGCAGATGTCCTGTGGAAGGGCGGGGACGAAGCGAGAAGGAAGGCGGTGGTGGATGCAGTTGGGAGCGTGGAAAGGTGGGTAAGGATGACGTATACGGATGCTGTGAAGGCGCTGGAGGAGCACCAACGCGATGTGCCTGGTGCGTTCCAGTATGAGCCGGCGTGGGGACGAGCGCTGCAGAGCGAACATGAACGGTGGATTGCAGAGACGCTTGTGAAGGGTCCGGTGTTTATTACGGATTATCCAAAGTCTCTCAAACCGTTTTATATGAGGGAGAATGAGGATGGGAAAACAGTTGGGTGCTTTGATCTTATTGTGCCGCATATGGGGGAGCTCGTCGGCGGAAGTGTTAGGGAAGAGCGTGCGGACGTTTTGGAGGGGAAAATGAGGGAGAGTTTTGGGGAGGATCTGAGGGAGTATCAGTGGTATCTGGATTTGAGGAGGTACGGAGGCGCACCCCATATGGGCTTTGGGATGGGGTTCGAAAGACTGGTTGGGTGGGTTGGTGGCGTTGACAACGTTAGAGAAAGTATACCATTTCCTAGATGGGCAGGACGGATGCTACTTTAATTCGCCAACATTACTTACCTTAAATTTTCATACTCAGACTCATTCAAACTTGAGGTGTACCTTCAAGTCAAGGTATTTCAGATATGACAAAATCATGTGGGCATGGAGGGCATATATGCTCTGTAAGTCGTAAAGGCATACTCGCTGCATACAGAATTTTTAATATGTAAAGGGCAAGGAAAAATGATCGGACAACGGAATGCGTCGACAGAAGAACCAACTCAAGGTACCCCGATCTAGACCTCCTTGACCTTGACGGTACCACGCAGCAGACCAGTCTATTGAAGAGTGAGCAGGAGAATGACAGTTAAAAGGAACTTGACGTACCCGGCGAGCGGCAATGAGACCGACTTTCTGTCCAGGAACAGCAGAGCGGGCGATTGTCGAAGCCTTACCAATATGTTGATGATTACCACCACCGTGAGGATGGTCGACGGGGTTCATTGCAACACCACGAGTACGAGGCCAGCTGAACCAGGATGTCGTTAGAAAATGCAGAGGAGAGTCATAAGAAGAAAACGCACTTGTAGCGCTTGGCCTTGTATTTGTAGTACGCACGGCCAGCCTTGAGCAAAGGCTTGTCGATCCTTCCACCACCGGCAACAATACCGATAGTCGCACGGGCACCACCGGAGATGGTCTTCTTTGCGCCACTAGGGAGACGGATGCGGGTCTTGTTCTCGTCAGGTGAGTGACCGATGATGGTAGCGTAGTTGCCGGATGTGCGGGCGAGCGCACCGCGATCACCGACCTTCTCCTCGACATTGCAGATGATGGTACCTTCAGGGCACTGAGAGACGGGAAGGACGTTGCCAACAGAAAGGGTAGCTTTCTTGCCGCAGTAGACAAAAGCACCGGTGTGAAGGCCTTCGGTCGCAATGAAGGTCTCCTTGCGCAGCTTGTAACGGTAAGGGTCACGGAAAACGACGCGGGCGAGAGGAGCACCACTGAATTTTTGGACGTTGAGTCAGATATGTTCGTCATTGAAATTTTGAGCATTCAAGGCTCACCGGCCAGAGTCATGGATGATCTCCTTCACAATACCCCGGACGTAGCCATTGCTCTCAGCAAAGTCAAGATTGCGAAGCTTGGCAGGAGCCTTGTTATGATGAGTGTGCGCCTTGAACTAGATAACAAAGTCGAATTAGCGAAAAGCCAGGGTTTCCGTAATTTCCAACGACGTACGATGGCGTGGGAGCGCCTCTGTGCCCTAATAACCCGACCCATTCTAGATTCTAGAGAAAGACAAGTTAGCAATGAAATTTGGAAGTTTCGACAGTAACCCAAAAAAAATTGATAGCACAAGCACATCCACCGACATCAAAAGCAATCCAACTGAAAATTCCCCGTTTTCGATGCCGATTTCTCCTCAACGATCGCAGAGACATTACAGATGCACTTTGGGGAAGATCTAGAAGCGCGAAGGGGCATACTCACATCCTAGTGTCTTGAGGAAATACGTAGTCCTGGTTGTCAACCCTCACCACTCCAAACTGGGGGACATTTACAAACAACACCAAAGTGTATTACATAAGCCCGACTTCGAACCATTACCTTCTTGTGGTCGAGCCCCATCTCCTTGCTTCAACCTTATACTATCTGCTTTTGTGGTCGTAATTTTCTCATTTTGAGCCTCATACCTATTGTCTTTCTCAGGACCTTTCATTCTCGGTATCAGACTCCCTGTTTATGGTAAGCTGAAAGGCATCTATTGCACTTTCTTCACGGCACGACCTTGTGCGAATACATACATCATTCCTCAAACATTCAGATATCTTTTCAACCTTATATAAATCGACAACCAATCCTCTATTTCAGGTGTGACGTTTCTTCTTCGAAGTTCTTGTTTTTTCTCAATGTCTCAGCATTTGCTTGTCTCCAGTCACTGATCTTGTCAATCTGTCTGAGGCAAGTTTAGCTCTCCCAAGACGTGTGCTCAGTGTTCGATATCCACGAATGAGCGGTAATGGAGTCGCTCAGAATGTTCTACTTGCATCTCTTGCCTGTATATGACACATCCTCGTGTTACCGACTACAACTTGCCCGATTCATTATAACACCTATTTTCATCTCTACTCAATCTTTCGTTTTCGCAGGCCACGAATTGGCCCGCTATGTTGAATCTATATGGTGCTATGTTTGATCCGCCCAGGATTTGTTCCGCCTCAGGCTAACATCGACAATCATTGTCTTCGCTCATCGTTTCCAGTCTTGTAGATATAGACATACGATAACGATGTCTGATCCCGTCTTATTTTTCGCCAAGTAAATAAGTGCCTTCATTTTGTTCCAAGTTCCTGAAATATCTCACTCGCTCTCCTCGACTCTTCTTCATTTTGCCGTGTCTCAATCCTGTTCCCCTGCAGTGAGTTTAACACCTTTAGATGCATTTGTCGTCACTTATAAACAAAGGTGGAACTAGCCAAAAGCTGAAATATATAAACTGCACGGTGGAAAAGGATGAAGAGGCTTAACATAAATACCCGCATTTCAACTATCCAGCATTTGGCCGTTGGTTGTCTGTTGAGACGATTTATTTTGACTTGTTTTGTCAGTCAGATTTACATAAGTATACAATCGAAGTAAATCAATTGTTCTGATGGAGAATTTTTCCTGCATATCCACCATCTAGGCATGTCTTCGATCCTGACTTCAAAGACCATGCACGAATGCAGTACGTCGTAAAGTACAGTTGGATCGTTCTGCGCAAAATCGAGCGAGCTACTCCTGATCATCGTGACACTTCGTTTGGTAAGTTTATCGTGCAAATACGGTGGCAGGCTCTTATGCCCCAGCCGCCGTAAGATCATGAAAACTAACCAGGACTGTCCATGGACCTTGGTCCAGGAACTGAGAATATGAAATCGACAATTTGATCGCGAGGATCAGCGAGAAAGAAATTCCCGTATTATCGCTATGCCGCTCGTGGTTACGCTCCATCGTTTTTGCACTCTGTACGAGTTCATGTGTACCTGTAGCAATGTCACAGATAGTATGCCGTGCCCGAGAATTCACTCTATTGATTTAATGATCAATGCTTATAGAGGTTTTAGACTGCTTGCATAACAAAGGACTGGTACATGGTTCAGTCACTTGTTCCGATATCCTCTTACAGGAAGAGGAGGATATTAGCACAAGTGTGTCTCAATTAGGCGCTAGTGCTATTCGAATTCGGCAGCGGCGATGTCGGAACGTCCTTCTCAGTGACTATGGCCATGATTCAAACATTCGTAACCTACGTGTTGTACGCGACATCTTTCTTTTCAAATTGTTACACGCGGCTGTAATCCTTTGTTAGGGTTGTATTTCATATGTATCGATTAAATGCCTCCTGTCGCCCAACTACCGCCACACGATTTCTGGCGACTTGGAATCTCTCTTCTGCGTGCTCGTTATGATCAGCATCTATTTCAAAAGACCTTCCTTCGAGAGGAATCAGCCAGAATGGGAACCAGGCTGCTCTCCATCGTACCGTAAGTACCCTCAGTGCCAACGATAAATGTTCATACCTAAGACTGAAAGCCATACTTCACGACTAGACAAGCTTGGTGGTCGCAGGCTCGGCCTTCTTGCTTGCTTCAGCATGCTCCAGAATGAAATGTCTTCATACTTTGCACGTTTCGTACAGTGCTTTCTTGATCTTGAAATTCCCTTGTTCATACAAACAGGCCTTTACAAGGTTTTCGATAAAGTCAGGAAAGTAGGAGGTAACTCCCATACGGAAAACCGTCAGTCATTTTCAGCGGCGTTGAAAAAGGCCATGAACGATGAGGGTATTTCTCAACAGGGTATTGTTCCCAGACGCTGTCCTTTTGCAACCGGCGTATCGAAGCCAGCTATTCAGTGAAAGCAAAGTTGCTATATTTGGTTGATAATAGAGTAACGAGTACTACAATATACACACCATGTGAGACTTTGATAGTTACATCGGGTCTAAATAGAAATTGACCCAGAATATTTAAAGGTGCATCACATTCGACAAGAATGCAGACCAAATTCATTAAAAGAAGCAAAAATAAGGGCATATTCCGTTTGTCCAAAGAGGTTGCTCGATTCGAAAGGATATTATATAACCTTGCTCATATCAATACGATATCATTACAAAGGAGTCAAGATCCTGTTGAGATGATCTTGGGGATACCCTAATTGCAATGCCTTAAGTTCATCGGGACTGGGACGGAGCTCTGGATTCTCCAAATGCTTAAGAAGGAATTGAATGCGAAGGATATCATGTTCAGAGTTCCTCGTTAGTCCTTCAGAGAGTTTCTGTTGCACTGCTTCTTCAAATGCTCTATGTGCATCTATGGTTTTCCCTAATTTTTTCCATGCAATTCCCATTCCCTCCAAAGCTTCAGATTGAGGTGGAAGTCCAAGAGACTTAGTTTCTTTGAGATTCTGAAGGAAATGCTGAAGGGAGCCTTTGTAGTCACTTTGTGCAGATGCTATCTGACCGAGAGTACATAATGCTGCTAAATGGCCCATATGATGACCAATACTTTCACATTCTTCCAACGATGATGCTGCATATGAATATGCCAAGTCATACCGACATACCCAGTAATAAATGCGAGCAAGATGTCTAGTGGATAATGCATGCCAGAATATATCCTTGACCTTTGCAAAAATGCTTTCTGCTAGATCCAGCGAGCTGAGAGCCAAAGCAAAGGTTTTCTCCACAGTAGCATATTGCCAGGCCAAACTTCCAAGGGCCACTTCACAGCGTCCAATACCCACCTCATCGTCAACGGATTCAAAGTTGATTTTCGCTCTTTTGATAGCCTCTATTCTAGGGCGAAAATTCACATCAAAATGAAATGCTAGGGCATCATTGATTGCAAGGTATGTCTCTGCTGCCCTCTTTCTATCAGACACAGAGAGAAAGAGGTCAAGAGCTTCTTCGAAACATTTTAGGCATTTGTCAACATGATCAAGTCTCAAATTCCTCGAAATATTGCCATAACAGCATAGAATGTCACCTTTAAGGACCTTATCATCCAAAGTTTGCACAAGTTTCAGTGCATGTTGAATAACATCAATTCGAGGCCTGTGATATTCCTGATATTGTGCAAGTAAGAGAAGTCCGTTTTTGATAACATGAGGGTCAGGAATTTCGAGTTTAAGAAGAACAGCTTCAAGATTGCTCTCCTCTTGAGCCAATGCAGCAGTGTATTCTTTATATAATGGATCACCTAAACTTGCTTCATGATGCTTCAAGAATGCACAAGCAGAGTCAATCATTGAAGTGCAGACCTCGGGGTCAAAGCGGGAAGGATCAAGAATATACCGCTGTATGACAGGAAGTACAAAGTATGTTGAGTGCCTTTCCTCAACAAGTGAAATACCTTTGAGGACATTGAGTGCTCCTACCACTTTGTACAAACCACGTGCCCACCATTTGGAGAGTGTGTGAAGTGATGTTCCAGTTGGAAGCATTGAGAGAATACATAAAAGCTTGAATGCATCAGGGTGTGCTTTCATGGGTGAGCTATAGACTGATAGACCAATCGAGACATCCATGCTGGTCTTAGCATCTGATCCTTGGCCCAACATAGATGTACCTGATCTGTTATACTCATCCACAAGCTCTGCCACAGAAAGATGGATCACTTTTGCTGCCTTAGCCATCAGTGTGACAGCTAGTGGCATGTAATCTATCAGCTCCAACAAGTGAGGGAGATCAGGATCATTGCAGCTGTTGGGATGATGGGCTATATATATCTTCTGAGCTGCATTCTCATCTACACCATGAAGATCTTTAGGATACCATGGAAGATCATCACATGGAGGTGGGAAGGACCTTGTTGTGATAAATAGAGTCACACTTTTTATTGTATGAATGTCACGCAGCACTTGCTCTACATCTGACCTTGCACCATCAGCATCCCATGGGGTTTCAAAGTTGTCAAGCAAGAGAATAATAGGTGGTGAGGCCTGAAGTGCCGCAATAATAGCACCTCGAGCATCTCCTGTCTCCTGAGGAATAGCCAAAGATGACTTAATGGTCTCAAGGAAAAGTGAGGCAGATGTGGCCTTTATGCATGGCACCCAAACACGGAGATGGGCATCATATTTAGACTTTACATCTGGGTGGTCCATCACAGCCAGGGAGGTTGAAGTCTTGCCCATACCTCCAGGTCCAAAAAGACAGATGTGTTTCCGTGATAGTCCAAGGATAACACCAACAAGTTCCGTTATGAGAGAATCACGTCCATGAAAGATGGCCGAGTTGGTAGGGATCGGAGCCCGTGATGGGAGGGTCAACTCTGCACTTACTGGAAGACGCTCTTGAAGCATGACCTTCACATCGTTCATCGTAACTTGAAGAATCTTGAGAGACTCTTGATGCTGATTATAGAACATCATGATTTGCTGTTCAAGTTGAGTGAGCATTGTTGTGTGATTGATAGTGCAGGACAACTGGACAGGACATTTAAGGTATCCCCACACACTTCACATTCAGAAGGACTCACATTAAAACTTTCGAGGGAATTATTGACCCTCGCAACACATTTGCTGACCCTACTGTCATTAAGACTACGGAAGAAGATCAAAAGAAGGCAGTGCTGGGATCCAATTTCATCGAGCGTCTTCTTGATGTAGTCCATATCCCTAAAGTCAACTCCATCAATCTAGAGAAAAAAGTATCTAGGAAATCATAGACTTGTTTAAGGTGTGGATGTCTTGGATCAACTTTGCATGGATTTCTTCTTTCTTCTTTCCCTTGAGTTCATTGACAAAGACAGCAACCAATGTCTTGATGCGGACCTTAAGGTCATCTGCACGTTCAAGAAGGGTTTCGCTTTCCTATCCCAAATAGAATGATAATGAACGTAAGCGAGCTGCTGGCGATACTAAGGCTCATACACACTTACATCACATGCCCTGACAACATTTACAGCAACCCTCACAGCTGCACCAAAGGCAGGGACAGGTACTGTTTGAGCTACGGTCTCGAGTACATAAACAAATCCCCTAGCAGCTTGACCGGCATATTCTCGACCACTGGGAGGAGTAAGATCGGTGATGTTGGCATCGCTGGCCTCCTGAATCATAAGGGCCAATACATATGTCTGTGTCACTACAATTGAAGAAGCAACATACCTGAACAGAATCATCAGCAACATTTTTCGCTGCTGAAGACGGGGAGCACGGAAAGCAGAGACTGAAAGTACCTGGCATTGTCAAAGTTGGAAGAACAACACAAGATGGGCATATACTGAACATGTGTACTTTTGGCACTCGCGAACGCGTGTTGTCCGGCCCTTCCTAGCGATACAAGTGATCACAATTTAGAAAAGGATGGCAGCTGTCAAAACAATCTATCTGGTTGTTATGGCATGAGCAGGTAGAATTTATTGTATTCATTGCATCAATTCACAAGGGCCCGACAACCCGCAGGTTTAAGCAAGCAGGAAAAATTCAACAAAGAGGCAGAGAGAACGCAAAAAGAGGTATTGGGCCTCAGCGAGAACATAAAAATCATACACAAGTATTTGTGTGGGCCTTGTTATGAGGTAGTAGCTGATCTTGGTGATCTAGAAGTTAACGTAACTTGCAGCTTCTATCATTTGATCCACTGAAATCCCGCATTGGTCCGGTCGTCATTGTTTCACCCGTCACCCATTTCGACCGCGTCTGGGCCTTGTGTGTTATAATTCTATATTTTCTTTTCCTGCATCCAGGCCTCTTTATCTTGCCAAAGAAATCTATTCTTCAACAGTGATGTCGAAATTTCTCTCTCAACGCTCATGGGGTCCGGGAAACCTACCCCATCGATCTATGTGTATCAACGAAAACATGGAGAATTTGCAATGATAAAACAGTATCAAGTTAGGCACCGTCCATATTAGGTTTACAACCTTGGCATCAAACACTCAGTCGTCAGGCTGCAGTTCATGCAATCTCTTCTCATCCAATCGCTGGGCGAACTTCTACTTCTGTCAGCCCATGGATAGTCACGCTTTTGCAATGACGTGCTTCATTATTTTTGAATGCCGTCTTCACATCCCCAAG
>JABCKS010024884.1:1405-70753 GCA_018851325.1 Termitomyces sp. DKA19 | reverse complement strand
TAGGTTACATAATTAACCTCACAACTTATATACAAGTTAAATAACTAATAATTAGTAATGACTGTAAATATTAATAAATGTATTGTATGAGCTGTAATGTGCATGAGCCATTACAAAGATGCTGCAGTAGGTGAGTGAATCTGGGCAACTCCCTATAGTGTAACCATTTGACTACATGCAATGGGAAGTGGCCCCAACTCTCTTGGAGTTGGAAGAGCACTTTGAAGCACTCTTGATTGTCTTTGGTAAGTGTATACTACCTGTTATATTCCACCAAATATAGAGGTTCACCAATAGTCTAGAGTCAACAATGGTATTCATTGTTGACCTGTATAAAAAGGTCTATATGCATGAGACTCCTTGACCAATGGTGATCTAAGAAGTGTATGCTATAGGTATATGCATAATTCACCTAGGCTGATGGCACATGCTTTACCAGGAGGTGATAAGTGACAAGTAACCATAAAGCTTAAAGGTACACCGATGCATCCTCAGTCAGATACAGATATACTCGGGGAAAAGAACCTGAGGATGCAAGAACAAATTCAAAGCGCGCAAGAAGAAGACGCTGTGAATCATGGACAAAAGACTGATGGTAAGAAAAGTAGCGAAGGATTGGTGCACCGTCATGCCATTGATGGGTGACGAGAGGTCACGCACGCCATATTACATTGATATTCGATGTTGGATCCAAATATGCCTTCCACCATCCATCCTGGCAAGCCAGACGTCGAGACTGGCGAAGCTTATGCCTGCGATGCGTATGATGGCGAAGAACGCCAGTCCTTACTCCCATCCACCGCAACCCCCGCAACGTCGAAGAGACAGTTTGGTGTTCTCCACCTCGGTCTCGCCTTCCTGGCAGGCATCATTGCGTGTGTAGTCACACACCTCTTCGTCGTCTGTCCCGGTTGTCTCGTGCACGGAAGAAACAACTACGCCAACTCTACTGCTGACAACAGAGTAAAGGTCTTCGCGCCACCTCATGTAGGTTCCTCACAAGTCCACAACTTCCCTCCTGCATCGCCCACCAACGCAAATCCGACTCTCTTCCCAAGTAATGTAGGTTTTCCAGGTGGGACACCAACAGGGGCCGAGCCCAACGTCATTGAAACTGCCCCTGCGTATCCCATCCACACAGGGGCTGCTCAACTCGTTGTACCTAATACACTGGGAGACACATCAAACAAAGAAAAGTCTGCGTCTGGAAGTTTCGATCTTTTCAGGAAATGGGGTAACTTGTCGCCGTGGTATAGCGTCGGACGTGGCGCGTTTGGTTTAGATTCGGAGCCAACTGTGCCCGAGACTTGCCGGGTCACTGGTTTGCATTTTCTGCATAGACATGGGGCTAGATATCCCACTCAGTGGGGTGAGTGCTTTGTCTGAGTCAGCTTTGCTTGAAATGGAGGTAGTAATCGGCGAGCAGCATCATATGGAGGACCAGCCAGTCTTGCGGCAAGGTTGAACGAAGCGGCCGCAGAGTGGAACGCGTCAGGAAGTCTTGAATTTTTAAATGATTGGTACGTACAGCTGTTTCTTGTGGAATTGATGACTCTGACTAGACTTGAAGGACATACAAACTCGGAGAAGAATGTACGTGTCTTGGACCATATCTTTGACAAAATGCGAACATGATTTCAGTGCTCACTCCGTTTGGTCGACAGCAGATGTGTAAGTACTTTGACATCTACGCCGTGGGGACTGCATTGAGCACACATGAACTCTAGATGACCTGGGTATCTCTATACGCCTGAAATACGGTTTCCTACTTGAAGTATTACATCCTGTGATGTTCATCCGCTGATTGTTAAATAGTACCTCAGAACTTCACGGAAACCAACACTATACCCGTCTTCCGGACAGAATCTCAGTACGAATACGCATATGTCCTTGTCAACACTGCTAATACCATCTGTCCTCAGAGACCGAATGCTCCATTCTGCGCTCAACTTTGCCATGGGCTTCTTCGGGTATCCATTGGATGGCAAGTACCAACAAAGTATCACCATCGAATCGGAAGGGGTACGTTACGACCTGCTCTACAAGCTAACGAATTCTTATATCATTCTCATAGGTCAATAACACTATGTCACCATACAAAACGTATGTCCATCCGTCGCAGGAGTAATCTGACCTATTCTAATTGCACCACTTTCAGGTGCCCGAACGCCAATGACTCTCAAAAAGGTGATCGCGGTGTTTGGTATGTCAAACGATGGGCAGAGATCTATCTCGTGAAGGCACTTGCTCGTTTACAGCCCTATATCAAAGGCTACGAACTCAGCATAGAGGACGTGTACGTCATGCAACAGATGTGCGCATATGAGACCGTAGCTATTGGCTACTCAAAGTTCTGTGAGGTTTTTACCGAGGAGGAGTGGGAGGGCTTTAACTATGCGTAAGACTTCATTGTCCTTATTTCTTCTTCCATTCTCACGCATTTTAACTAGCCTCGACATGAGCTTCTGGTGAGTTTCTGTGGACTCTGCGCTGGAGGAGAAAGGGAAGGGGAAAACTAATGGATTGTATGTAGGTATGGCTCTGCCTTTGGGTCCCCCGTTGCTCGAGTACAGGGTTATGGTTGGATTAAAGAATTCCTTGCGCGTCTGACTCATACACCAATTGCCGAGCACAACTCGTCAACGAATTCAACTCTCGATGATGATCCCATCACTTTCCCGCTCAACCATAACCTCTATGTCGATGCTACGCATGAGGTCGTCGTTCTGAATAGTGAGCAAGCAACATCATCGAAACCTCCCGTTCGTTCTTGACCAACCACGTCCCTAGTTATCACCGCACTAAATTTGACCAACTTTGCTGCGTCCGGCCCGCTTCCCTATACCCACATCCCAACCAACCGTTCCTTCGAAGTCTCCAAACTCGCGCCATTCGGCACCAACATACAATTTCAGCGTACGCCCCTCCCCCTTCCCTCCCTTTCCTATTTATCTCGTACCATGACCAAAACTAACACGACATAACTCACAGTACTCGAATGCACCTCCGTTCCCGGCCCCCAACTCCGCATCATCATAAATGACGGCGTGACGCCCCTCACAAGCATCAAAGGATGCCCTGAGCAGCGCGACGGGATGTGCCCCGTTGATACGTTTGTCAAAGCGCAGAAGGAGCTGCTTTTGGAGACGGATTGGGAGTATGACTGTTATGGTGATTGGACGGTACCCGAGGGTGATGCGTGGAATACGACTATTGGGTCGCCGCCTAAGCCTTAAGCCCTAGAGAGATCGTGCATGGATTTCTGCGTGGGGGACGGGTATTTCTCGGTGTAGATGAACTATGAACTAGATTTGGTGATCGAGTATTTTGAGGGACTACGTGATTTTGTATTGATCATCATTGGACAGTTAATTCATACAAGTATTTTGGTTACAGGCTGCTACTCTCAGTGAAGATACGCGACATCTTGATCGCTAGCAAATGCTCGCCCAACGCACGAGGTTAATCGTAGAGCGAAAGGTTTCGATGAACTACTGACTTGAGCCGATTCAAGTCATCGGAGACTGAGGCAGTGTACCAATGAGTACCGGTGCTGAATATCTGATCGTGGTATTAGAAGGCTCGACGTACACCTCAGGAAGAAAGCAAAAAGCTGAATTCGATGCTGAAGTGACCAATCAACCTAGGAGCCATGATGATCCGACTTGATTGCGGTGGCAGCAGAGGATGTTGGCTTCATCTCATCAAAAATATTGTTGAACAGGGCCTACTTGGACTGATTACTAGAGCCGCAAGGAAGAGTAGACACACAATTCATGTGCCCAAAGTAACATGGTGAGTCGATGCATTTTCACCACCGACATCATAAGCTATCGAATAGTGGAACTTGATGATCTCGCATGACGACTCTTCAAGCTTCCGAAGACCATCGCAAAAAAAGTTCAACGAGCACGGACGGGTGAATAGAGAAAAAAGGCTAGCCATATAAATACCGCAAGAACGATATTACAAATTATCCACCCAAGTAATACATACCGCTCATTGAGATCCTACGACTTGGATAGATACCAAAAGCTGTCAGAACTGGACTTGGTAAATCTGGACAACATTATGAATTTTATTTGCAAGTGACTTCTAATCTTATCAAAGCCCGGGCCGTAAATGACGCACCGTCGCCTAAGCGGCTTGCAGAATGGGTGCAGGTATGGCAGCGGTGTACTAAATTCGAGCGAGGGTTTTGGGATGCTGCGATGGCTACAGCATGAGGAAGTTGGACAGTGAGGACTTGTGCCTGGAGAACTTAATCAGATATCTATGATTACTGACTTGGTCGTCATTCGGTGGATGACTACTATGCTTTCTGACAAGTAGAACGAACCTGGAACATTCATTATACATAGACTCATTGGGAATTACCGTGGAACCACCACCAACTTCTTTTGGGAAGTAGCTGCAAAACGGAAAGATTCTTCCTTCACTAGCGAAAATCGTCGTTTCCTTAGAAAGACATCGATTGAACCTTTTCGGTAGGTTTGTCCGCACCAAAAGGGTGTAAATTTTGGTGTGGTCATATTTTGTAGAGAATGACATAGTCGATACGAATATAAGTGGAGAAGTATGGCGGGGGAGGGTCCTGTTTCCGGATGTCGAGTAATAGACCGACGGAATGATAATCTCCTTAGAGAACGTTCAACGGGATCAGGCATCTCCATCGTGCCTGACGATTTAGCACGAACAAAACCCTCAGCTCTTTTCCCTTATCATCCGACGCAACACCTCAAATAAGGAGTATAAGTGGCCGCGGATGGATGGGAACTTGACAAGAAATGTTATAGGGCATTTGCCAGAGCTCCACGCTTGTCATCCGGAGAAGCAGAAATACGGCCAAAATAGATCAAGGAGATTCAGTGTTAATGAAGAGAAGAGTGAGAATCCAGTGTACAGCGACATGATGAGTTCTGATTGTTGATGAACGCGGACAACTTAGTGTTCCTATGATCGGGGTTTCCCGCTTCAAAGCTGAGCTCGAGACTTCGCAGTTGCTTATCGTCAGTGATATCCGTACATATTGATGTGAATGCCAGAACGCCAGTATACGAGCTCATACCCTTATCATATCGACAACGACATCCTCGAAAGACTTATCATCTCCTTCCGCAATGCAGCTATGGCTAGGAATGTCTCGTCCTCATTGCAAAATAAAGCGCCGTTTTCCAAGGAGGATCATGCAGACGACGAAGAGAAGTATAAGGTCGACAAATGAACGGAGGAATGTTGTCAAGAAGCAAACTACCGCTTTCTCTGGTTTCTCCTGCTGTCAGCTAGTGAAATTAGAAAGGTAAGAATATGTTGCAGGCCGAATGGAAGAATCAACATACCCTTCGTCTTCGCCTTCTTCGGTGCACCCTTCCCTCTCTTCTTTCTGTCCTCAATGTCTTGCAACCTCTGCTCCTCATCCTCATCCACAAGCTCAAGTTCAGGATACTTCCGCGCCAATTGGGAAATGTTGATAACGGGTGGATAGTAATTAAGCATTGACGGTCCGCGAAGATTTGCGCGCAGGTATTTGGCTCCGGTCCTCATGCTGGTTGGGTTATATGATGTTTGAAAAACTGCACAGCGCAAGCGTGTAAGCGCCTTGAGTTTTGATGGTAAAGCTGCCATTGCAGCAGGCAGACTCTCTCGTCGTCACACACGATGACGGTTTCGGGAAAATGATGACGGAGGCGTGTAATTCAAACATGAGTAAACATCCGAAATTTTGAATTGACAGTGTCAACCTGGAGTTAGTATGCGGCATGCGTCCGCTGTCCCTCTTATGTTCTCAATGTCGGCACACGCTATTTAAGGCCTCCCCAGAGTCATGGATAACTCTTGCAAGCCTCTCATTTCGACGACACCGTAGCGGCGGAAACTCGAAGAATAATAAATGGCCTAACGATTACCAAGGGAGAAGGAGACCAACTAATCCTCGGGCGTATGTACCAAAGCAAGGGCCGACCAGTCCTTCTTACTACATCCCAAGGATTGATCCAAATAACATACCCGCTTTTTTTGAGGTACAAGTGAAAGAGTGGTCTCGTCGTCGAACGCTCCATTCTCGTCTGCAGTCCTTTGGTATCCAACAAGACGAAATTGTACCGCTGCTCAACGCCTTCGTCCGTGCAGTGACAGCAGGAAAACTCTCAACACCCGAGGGGCACCGTAAATATGTCCTTAGTCGCTTCACACAGCACCTAGACGACGGGGACTCAATGCACGCCATCGACGCTATATACAGTACTATACTGTTCACATGGGCTTCAGAGACCGCTCAAGTCGAGCTTCTTCGCTCCGCCGGCGTTTCGCAAGATTCCATCAATAGAATTCAGGCTCTTACGGAGGCGGGTGACCGCTTGTTCCCTGCTGAGGAGTTCCCTGATGCCAGGAGGCTCAATCGCAAAATTATCATGCATGTTGGACCGACGAACAGTGGAAAAACGCACAAGGCATTAAGGGCACTCGCGGCTGCAGGGAGGGGCGTGTACGCCGGACCACTGCGATTGCTGGCCCACGAAATTTGGGAGCGTCTGAATCTTGGCCAGATTGTGCCGGAAGGCATCGAGGAGGAGCCGCAGAAGGCGACGACGATAGACACTGACACGGCGCTCGACGTGGTTACGTCAAGCAGGCCAGGAAGTCCGAAATACGCAAGGCTGTGCAACATGCGCACGGGAGAAGAACAGAGGATAGTTGATGAAAATGCTCCGCTTCTTTCGTGCACCATCGAGATGTTGAGTGATCGTAGGGAGTATGATGTCGCTGTTCTTGATGAAATTCAGATGCTTGCTGATCCCGACCGCGGAGGTGCCTGGACGACAGCGTTGTTGGGTGTTTCTGCAAAGGAGGTGCACCTTTGTGGCGAAGAGACGGCTGTGCCCGTTGTCCAGGCTCTGCTGAAGGACACTGGCGATGACCTCATCATCAACCGATACCAACGGCTCTCACCGTTGTATCTGCAAGAGGAATCCCTGAACGGAGACTGGACTCAAGTAAAGAAGGGGGACTGCATCGTTACTTTCAGTCGAAGCAGCATATTCAGATTGAAACGCGAAATCGAGACTAAGACTTCCCTACGCTGCGCTGTTGTATACGGACGTCTCCCACCTGAAATTCGTAGCGAGCAAGCAGCGCTGTTCAATGACCCTAACAGTGGGTACGACGTATTGATAGGCAGTGACGCCATTGGGATGGGTCTTAATCTGTACGTTATCTGTACTTATTTGCGAACCATGGTCTCCTTCGTCTCATTATCGTTGCAGGAAGATTAGACGCGTCATTTTCGAAGCTACAAGTAAATACCACGCGAACCGAGAAGCACCGCTTTCTATTTCTCAAGTTAAGCAAATCGCCGGCCGCGCCGGCCGATATGGTCTTCATGGAAATGATCGGCCTGGTGGTTATGTCACATCCTTCGTACCTGATGACATTCCATATATCCAAAAGGCTCTCAGTGCACTTCCCCAACCACTTAAAACTGCACGTATTGGCATCAACAACCGCTCTTTCCGCAAATTTGTCCTTGCACTTCCACCCAACTCTCCGACAAAGACAATTCTCGACGCATATTACTACATTTCACGTATCCCTGCTTACTTGCGTCAGCAGGTGATGAGTTCCAGAATTCTTGAACCTCTATGTAAGTTCATAGACGAGCGTCTGGCAACTATGCCTTCTTCGGATGCGATATTACTCCTCTTGGCTCCTATCCCTTCCCGCGACCCCGCCGCGCTCGAGATCGTACATAAATTTGTGAGAGCATATCAGGACACTATGAGTGTTGATCTCTGGGCAATTCTGGAAGGTTCGTCGTTAGTAGCGCAACTATATGCAGTCGAGCGTCTACAAACCGAAGCGAAAATGGAACTTGTGACTTCTATGATGATCCTTCAACTCGAGTCGCTACACAAGGCAGTGATAATCTACGTATGGATGACTTTCCGTCGACCCATGGCATGGCACTGTATTGAAGAAGCTGCCGCGCTGAAGCTCCGATTGGAAAAGGCGTTGGATTGGGGGCTGCATGCGTTGACCAGGTCGCAGCCAGGAGAAGATTGGCAGAAGTATCTTGAGAGTCATCGCAAGGACAAGGAAGGGCTGGTTTATAAGCAACGTTCTGTTTTTGAAAAGTTTATGAACTTGCCAAAGCCTACCGCTACACCAACGAGCGCGTAGACATCAGAGGTCCAATTTTACATACTTTTTGATTAACAGTACACACTAATGTAGTGGATGCATGCACACAGGCAAGAACACCTGGCGAAGCTAGGAATGTCCTTAAGACTGACCGATCAAAGTCACTTTCTCGAAGGTGACTGTTCGATTTCACATACTCTCTTTCATAGCCAAACCTCACCTTCAGTCGCATATAACACCTACTGGACATGCCTTGAGGTCTGTCCGGTGGTTACTCACGTCTGAACGAATTTGGTAGGTGGTCAGTAAATACGGACAATGTTCCTGTCTTCCAGGTTCATCCAATCCCTCCGGGCAAATGGACAAAAGCTCAGAGGAAGAATTGGCAACTCATACACGAGACATCCTCTGATCTTCAAATCGGTATGTTTCACTCAGGCCAACCTGAACTCCTGCTTTCCAGGTCCCGAAGAAGACAGAACGCAGAGTCAGCCATTGGACTGTTAGCTGATTACGGGTCGTTCCCTCCTACACACGAAGCGTTAGACACAAATCAATGGGGGTCCGATGGGTCGATGTTCCCGTCATCTGCGGATATTCTGGATGACAGGTCTGTGACCGCTGCGATCACGGGCTCGAAGACAGTTTCTCTTAAGCTGATGGTCGTAACGTATGCGTTTTGCACGGGGAACTAATGGGCTTGATTGCAGGACTTGTGATCACGAATCGCGACGGAGTGCGGGATGATTCATACTGACCATCTTAACTCAGTCGGACTCATCGAGGACAGCCGCACTGTTATTGGCATCAATGCAAGACTACGCCATATGGACCAATCAAACTAGGAGCCATGATGATCTGAGTTGATTGCGGTGGCAACAGAGGATGTTAGCTTCATCCCATCAAAATTGTTGACCAGGGCCTACCTGAACTAATTACTAGGGCCGCAAGGAAGAGTAGACACACAATTCGTGTACCCCACGTAACATGGCAAGCCAATCCCACTATGACGTTGATCGAGTTGTATAACGCAATTGCAAAGTAGTTGAACCATTCAAGACGTTTCAAGAGTATGGTCACCACCGGCATCCTAAGCTATCGAATAGTGGAACTTGATGATCTCACAAGACGACTCTTCGAGTTTCCGAAGACCATCGCAGAAAAGAGTTCAACGAGCATGGACGGGTGGATAGAGGAAAAAGGCTAGTCATATATCAATACCACAAGAACGATATCACAAATTATCCACCCAAGCAATATACATACCGCTCATTGAGATCCTACGACTGACCGAATAATTAAAGGCATTTGGCTACGACCTTTGGGATCGGTCACCAACACGGGCCTCTGTACAATGGCTGATCTCTTGATGATGTCCTTGGCCGGTACAGCAAGGTCAAACTCAAATGCGCGGACTAGTGTGAACAAGAGTGCTTTCATCCTACAAAGTCAGGAGAGTTGTTGGTACACAAATGTCAGATCCTAGGTTCGTTAAACGTGCTTACTCAACAAGAGAAAAGCGATAGCCTATACATGCACGAGGGCCTCCGAGAAAGGTAAGCATGTTGCCCCATACTCCTGGGATGTGAGTCGCAGCTTCTGGGATGTTTTCCCATCGTTCAGGTCTGAAGGTGTAGGTCAGTCAACAGTGTCGGACGCACTGTTTGTCATTCGATTTTTTTGCCATACCTGAAATCCTGAGCATCTTCACCCCATACAGACTTGTCGCGATTGATGTTTAGAATGGGGATCATTAGAGTTTGTCCTTTGGGTATCCTGTCGTTGGGAAGATTAGCGGCTGATCGAAAGCCAGATAGAACACTGTACATGATAGATTCGTGAACGACTCCCTTGCGGTCAATAATGGGCTGATTAAGAGGTATAATATCATCTTTCACGGCGGTTCGCATGGTGCTAGGTACAGGTGCATGTAGACGCATAGTTTCTCGAACAATCATGTCGAGGTACGGCAGGGCGTTGAGCTGCTCCATCGTGGGGGTATCCGTATCAACATCGAGGAGCTCTTTCCGCAGTTTGTCCTGCGCAGCTTTGTTCTGTGTTAGCGCAAACAATGCCCAAGTCGTTCCCGTGCTTAGATCTATGTGTCATCGAAAGCGGCGGTGATCAGTGTTATCAGCATACCTGGTGGTTTCATGACCAGCGACAAGGAAAGTAGGAACCTCTAGATAGAGATCATTGGATACTGAAGGTGCCAATCACATGAGACGTACGAGCAAGGACATCCTGATCGGACATACGCTGATTCTCTGGCAAACCTGTGGCCATGTTTGATTTTACCATGAGAGTAAGAAGATCTCGCTGCGTTTCCTTATCACGTATCGAACTTTTGCTCTCTTGCAGAAGTGCTTCGCCAATGCGTGACATCCTTTTCTTAGCCTCAGCGGCTCTCACGTCTTGATCAGTTTTCTAGTGTCAATAATTTCAAGTGATAGTAGTCGGAGGCTCGAATGTTCTCTTACCAAGAACCGAAGAACTGGGATAAATGTCCTGAGCATAGGGATCATAGTAAGTCGGGGGCTACTCTTGAACATAGTGTCAAACGCGGCGCTGAGTTCGTTTTTCTCTGGATCCTCGGTAATAGCGTTGATCTTGTAATTGAATCCTGTGCTTTCGTCAACAATATACAGTGAGAAGCAAACGGAGACAGACCAGCTAATCCAATGATATCGAGTGTTGCTCGGCTTAACCACAACAAGGCATCGATCCGACTTTCACCGCCTTGTTGGTTGATCTCTGATGCCCACCTGTCTCGCAACTAGAATGATACGTTACGGTTGAATCGAAGAATTGACTACAGAGGACGCACCTCAATTGATTTGGAAACAAAGATTTCTGTAAGTTCTTTGACTTGGGAGGGCCCAAAGGCAGGATTCTATATCTGATTAGTTTTCGTGTCCAAAGACAGTTTATAAATCAGGGCGTGATACCATGACTTTACGCTATCAGTACCTCGTTAGACATGCATCACCATCCGAGATAATTATCTCACCTGCTGCTTATGTTTGTCTCCTTCGACGACAAGGATACCTACAGAAAATGTCAAAATGGAGTCGGCGACACGGCCAATGACAACCAACCATTATCAAGGATGCGACCAAGATTGTAACGTGCAGCCTCTGCTTTCTCATAAATATGAGTGTTCATTAGTATATGGTTCAAGGCTTTCGTATCCTTGGTATACAGGCGTCTTCTCTGTAGATAATTAGGCCCAATGTTTTGAGTTTGAAATCATACAAGACAGGACTTACGCAGAAAAAGGTCTTGTACTGAATCGTTGGACCATAGTCTTGCACCCATTTCTCGTGAGTCGTACCCTTTTCCTGCAATACGCCGATGATTGGTCAATCCATTACATAGCAGTCGGGCCTGAAGGACTTACAGCTGCCCATATTTCCTTCATATGGCCATATATAAAACTCGGGCTTTTTGGACCAGGGAGATCGCGCAACAGGGATGTCACTTGCGAGTGTACAAGTTTCAAGACTCGATATGCACAATATGTAACTAGTGTTGCAGTCAGAACTCCCAGGAGTCTGACAATCATGGCCAGTAACATGAGTGCACGACAACAAAAGGCGTCACAAGATTTATGGGCTCCTGTCCCCAAATACTTGCAACAAATCCGCGGTTAGCAAGTAGATGCATATGGTACGCATGATTGGGCATTAAGATATTGATGGCTCGCATCAAAGTTTTGGATGACGTTCTCGTATTTAGTCATAAGCGCCGACAAAAAACATGTGTACTGGTGTCGTATAAATGATATCAAATCATCCATTCAGGATCTCACAACGGGCCGAATCAGCAAAGGCATCTTGTTATTCCCATCTGGATCCGTGACCAGCACAGGCCGCTGGACGATCGAAGACTTCTTGACGATATCCTTCGCAGGCACGGCAAGATCAAACTCGAATGCACGGACAAGGGTAAATAGGAGGGCCTTTGTTCTATGATAGAAGTATGAGCATTGATAATTTCCATGCCGCACACCGACGTGACAGAAACATACTTACTCGACTAGCGAGAAACGATAGCCAATGCAGGCACGGGGACCACCAAGGAAGGTAAGCATGTTTCCCCATATGCCAGGGACGTTGGCCGCAGCTTCTGGGACATGTTCCCATCGCTCAGGTCTGGGTTAAGTATAGAATGAGAAAGAGATGGCTAAAATAATAGTATAATGTACCTGAACTCCGCAGCGTCTTCGCCCCAAATTGACTTGTCACGGTTTATAGCCAAGATCGGAATAAACAGCATCTGCCCCTTGGTCACTCTATTTGAAGATGAGATATGTCAATACCCAACGAGAGTCGAAATTTAAGAAAAAGACCTCACTTGATAGAATTGTGAACGACACCCTTCTGATCGGTAATAGGACGAGCAAGTGGTACTATGTCGTCCTTGACAGCAATTCGGATGGTGGACGGCACCGGCGAGTGGACACGCAAAGTCTCTCGGACGACCATGTCAAGATAAGGCAGAGCATTGAGTTGGTCCATCGTGGGATTGTCCGTGTCGACTGAGAGGAGCTCCTCTCGAAGCTTGTTCTGCACAGCTTTGTCCTGCGTCAGGGCGTACAAGGCCCAGGTAGTTCCAGTGCTGAGATCACACGTCACCACACGAGAACGAAAAAATTAAATCAATGTCAGCGTACCTGGTGGTTTCATGGCCGGCAACGAGAAAAGTGGGAATCTCTAGACAATCAGAGGTCGTAAGCACTCGGTAGTGTTGACTAGCACGACGTCGTACGGGCGAGGACATCCTGATCGGACATACGCTGGTGCTCCGGGATATCCGTAGCCATGTTTGAATTCACCAAAAGGGTGAGAAGATCTCGTTTCTCCCCTTTCTCGTGTACGGAATTTTTGCTTTCACGAAGCAGCTTGTGGCTAATGCGCATCATTGTCTTCCTGGCCTCAGCAGCTTTGACATCTTGCTCAGTTTTCTTAGTCCGGGTGTCAGATAGGATCACTCCAAATCGACGAGAAACCTTACTAAGAAACGGAGAAATGGGAAGTAGGCTCGAATCATGGGGATCAAGGACAGCCGGGTCCCAGCCTTGAACATGATTGCAAACGCAGCATTGAGCTCATTCTTTTTGGGATCTTCGCTGAGAGCGTCAAAGTTGTAGTTAAATCCTGTAACTCCATGAGCTTTGGCTCTATTCAAGGCCGGAAGTACAAACCTGCTAATCCTATGACATCAAGAGTTGTTCGGCTCAACCACGACAGAGCATCGATCCAGTTCTGACCGGTCTCTTTGTCGTTCTCCAATGCCCACGCATCTCGTAACTAGAAATGGAGGATCAAGAACGAAAACACAATGAAGCTGATAAACCGTACTTGAATCGCCTTGGAGACAAAAATCTCAGTGAGTTCTCTAATTTGAGAAGGTCCAAATGCAGGATTCTAGGAAGGTTACTATATGGGTACCGTCGAAATTGACAAAGATTGGTTGCTCAGGTAATCACCATGACTTTGCGCTAGAACCATATGTTTAAGCGGATGCGTTTCGGGTCAGCAATATATAAAGACATACCTGCTGCTTGTGTTTTTCTCCTTCAACGACGAGCACACCTGTCAATTGACAGTTGGACACAAATCGAAAATTTGACCTAATGATGTACAACCTTCACCAAGGATACGAGAAAGATTGTGACGCGCAGCCTCCGGCTTTTGATATACACTAGTAGTCATAAGAATGTGATTCAAGGCTTTGGTATCTGTAGTGTAGAGCCGTCTAAACTGCAAGATCTTTAATCTCCATTTTAAGATATCTGAGGCGGAGTATACTTACACCAAAAAATCCTTTGTATTGTAGGGTTGAACCATACTCTTCTACCCATTTCTCATGAAGGACTGAATTCTCCTGGGTAAATTTAAGGGAACCAAACGATAAGATGCTTTAGTGGAGGATATACCGCTGCCCAAATCTCCGCCAAATTGCCATAGATCAAGCTGGGGCTATTGGGACCAGGAAGATAGCGTAATGGAGAAGTGATCTCCCCGTATATGAGTTTCGATGCTCGATATATGCCATAAACAACGATTGTCGCGGATAAGGACCCAATTAATAGCACGATGACACTCATCTCCTAGGTACCTTGAGATCTGAAGTTCAAATGTCGTCCTTTTTCTGGTGGGCTTGCGGTCGTTGAACTGCTGAGGAGGTCTCTGGTAAGCTACCTGCGTGTGTCATTGACAATGGACTGGCAGCTGATTCTGAATTTAGATTTCGTCACCGGTCCTGCGATCTCGGAAATGCTTACATATCAATATTTCATTTCCCATCCAGACGATTATGAGCCGTCCGCATGACTTTCAATATCCAAGAGGTTTTATCTGTCTGGTTCTGGTTCAAGTACGCAGAGCCATCCACTTAACAATGGTCATCTTGAAGTATTAGGCTGACCCCCCCCCCCCTCCACCCGCTGCGGGCCTATGGTAGGCATATGCAGTAATTGTATGTATCTACTGGCATAGCCTCCGTGGTTGCTTGTACCCGTGCGACTCTCTAACCTTTTTTTGGATGACCAATTGGTTCGCATATGGTCAGTGGCAGAGGCAGTCGGATGATACTGGATTCTGAACTCGGCACGGAGGCACCAGGTTCGATCCATCGTTGTTTCATGTACACATATCAGGTTCACTGGCCAAGAAATTGGCACCAATGGGCGATTATCAACTTTGATTCGATGCATCTCCCCGACCTTGTCGTGTTTTTGAGGCATGTTGATGCTGTGCATACTTTTTTGCCCCTGCACTCGAGAATCACACTCCTGCTGCAAACTCCCCGAACAAGCAGTAAATGCATCGAGATTCCAAGTCATTTGTCGGTCGACGTTTCGACTCTCAATGTCTTTGAGAGCAGTCTCATCCCAGGCAGCGGGCTGTCGAACTCAAATGTGAGCCGTCAGCTTAGTCTGATCAGTTATCATACATCAACTTGCTAAATTATACCCATCCCTATGGCGTGCATATCGATCATATTGATTGACACCGAGTTTAAAAATGCTGTTGATCATAGGACACTGAGCTCTTCATATGGAGACAAGGGCTCGAAGCCGCCTGGGAACAAAGAACTTCTCATCGAAGACGTCTGAGATACCCGTCTGTAAAATGCGATCTTTCTTCGTACAAAGTCACGGCATGTTATGATTCTGTCGAATATTCTAAGTTAGCAGGTGCTGGAACTCAGCCTTCAGTCTAGCCTACCTATGTGGGAACATTCATGCTCTAAGTGCTGCTTCAAGGAAAATCTCATGTCTCGAGAAACGTCCGAGGCTCGATCGCTTACCATGTGGACACGACGGTAGCTCGCATCTTCCTTTCCCTACAAGTACATACATAGCTATACATGCGTGCTCGGTCCAACCTGGTTCCGTCATCTTCGTGTTGGGCGCTAGGACTCTCCGCCCGAGCATGTATAAAAGTGCATCGCTTTCTATTACCTGCCTCAAAACATTCTGCCTATATTCTCTGTGAAAGGCCGTAAGATGTTTCGTTCTGTTGCTTTCGTTGGCCTCCTAATGTCTTTGCGTACGTTCTAGGCATTGATTGAGTCTGTCTAGCTGTCATAACTGATGGTCAAATACTTTCACAGTGCCTCAATCGGCCATGACGGCAAACTTGAGCAACTGGGAAGGACCACACATTGATGTAACCGCGGAAAACCGTGCTATTGATTGGTGGTATACCCAAGTCATCAGTCCCACACCTGCGCCCAATGGTGTACCTCCATCAATCGAAATAGTCCTCAAGCACGGTTATGTCGACACTTTCCGAAGCAGACAGTCATAATTGATCGATTTCCTAGGCAACACTTTTCAATACGGTTCCACCAATACCCCGCTGTATTCTGTTGACATCAATGGGTTCGACGAGGACGGACTTCCTTTCGCACAGACCATTGTATTTAATACATCTTCGGTTCTCCTCACCGAATCCGGCGCAACTCTTGGAACCTGGGGTGCCAACGAATCGAAGATCACCTTCATCGCTACCCCGGACCGCAGAAAAATCACAATTTCCCTCAACACTACCTATGCAACTGGTGCTATTGTCATCAATAGTACAAGTTCTGCTCGCACTGGCTGTGGTGGCACCGGCATTTCTGATTCGCCCTTCTTCAGCGATCTGGTCTCAGACGGACGCGGACTCACCGCAGCGGAGATCATTCTCTATCAGAAAACTGGTTGGCGTATCACGATCCCCAGTTAGCGATCTTTCCTTTAGGTAAACAGGTTGGCTGATCATCGTATACTTAGATGGTCTTTCGACCGTTGATGTCGTGCTCGGCGGTAAAGCCGTCCAATTCCAGGGCGCAGGCTATAAGGACTCCAACTGGGGACCGCACGCCATGAATGACTTCATCATGTCGTGGTATGTTCTCATCGCCCAGGTCGGGCCGTGGTCGTTCGTCACTTTCAGTGGAAACCCGACCAATGGTACCAACTTCATCAACTCCGGCCATCTTAGTTATAAGGGTGAATTTGTCACGAGCCAGTGTAACATCATCGGGGAGCGATCGACTGATATATCCATCATCACTCCTAGTGGTCAGGTTGTCGACAGCAACGTGATTGCGCCGACTGCGTTCGACGTAACCTTCGTCTTACCTGATGCTAAGAACGTTTCGTTCCACGCTGATAATATCGCTGTGAATCCCACTGCCAGCGTCTACCATCGTTGGACTGCGAAATACACTGGAGGCGCCGTCGGCGGACAACAGTACGAGTCATATGGAATTACAGAGTGGATGAACGCCGGTAACATCAGCCAATGGATCCACATTCAGTGAGTAGTGAGCTTCGTTAAAGCTTCATCAACACTATGAATGGCGGGATTCTATTGGACTGGTACTCACTCATGGTTGGCATATGGCAGTCATTTGATGTAAAAGTGCACTTCCACAATAAATGGCCAATTGATCCCGATGCTCTTTGTATAATTCCTCGTTCAATAGAGACGCGGCCGGTGGTCAGGTGAGTCACTTAATCACTTATAAGGGCGAAATTGTCATGACCGCAACACGGAACTTGGAAGTCGATTTTTGGGAGGGGCTTGTTGAATGGCCCAGTGCAGGACTTATCATGATATTAAGTACAAGGAATACGACTCCGAAAAGAAGATAATCATGGTGAACGGATTGTTACCTACCTTCATTAGGTACTTATGAGCCATCTATATCGCAGAGCTCTTAGCTTGCGATCGATATACAGATTCATGAGGATACGAATTGTAACCCGGCCAAGTAACATCTTGGCTAGGACATCTGAGTTCAAACACCAACAGCAACTGACCATGAATAAGGAGAATCGCTCCATATATTTCGGCAAACTTTCATAGAACTTCATGGCAAATGATTTCTGTAAAGTATGTGATACTGAATTCCCCGTATCTTTGAGATTTCCATAAACCAATCCCATAGACCGAGCTGGAGCCGGCCTTTGGACAGGCTGGTACAAGTCCAGCACCGTCACTTTGCTACAGATCAGTGATTGACTATCGTGCTATTAAGAAATGAGAGCACAAAATCATAATAACATCGTGCAGAATACTACATAGTAATGGTATACAGAAATAAAAGCGAAGAGAGTTATGAAGACGAAGCAATCAAGAAATCAGGCAACTAGATCAGGATTGACACACCTTACCCACCATCAAAGTTCGCTGTCATCCTCCACGGTCGGCTGTCTCCTCGCTTGTGTTCTCCTCCTCTCCTCCTTCCTCCTCTCCTCTCTCTCCTTCTCCTCAAGCTCTTTGACTTTCTCCTCATGCTCCTTTGCCTCTTGTGCCGTCAACGCATACTGCTTCAAACACTTCAGGATATAATGGCACGGAGGAACCGTCCCTAGCAACTTGAGCACCAGTTGATCATTGGGATATATGCCCCCAAAGATGATATTCTTCCCGAGATAATCCAATCTGCGTATACCCTCCTTGAGCGTACCTCCAGGCACTCCGGGCTCACGCGAACGATTGTGCCGATATATCTGTGCAATATCAGCTTTCCGTTTCTGATCGAGCACGTTGAAGTCTTGTTTCGATGCCAGACGGAAGAAGTGTGCACTGAGTTGATCGATGACATCGCCGCATGTCACCCCGACCGTAGAATTCGTTGCCTCGATAGGGACGGACCACGGGAAGGTTTCAGAGACTATGGTCATCTTCGTGACGCGGGGAAACGTTGCGGGCTCGTCTCGCCCTTTAGACCATGATACGTGAGATTCGTCTGTAGAACGGTAACAGTCATTCGATCGAAAGAGCATGTTCCATTTCAGGTGAGGCCGGTCTGGAGCAGTGTCTGCTAACGGCTCAAGCAACGGATTGACTTTGGCATAAACACCTAGAATTTTGACCTCAAAAGGATCTAGAACGGGGCCATCTGTCGAAAGGCAACATATTAACGAGATCCTGAGCGCAATGAGTTCAAAGACGCCACGTACACCCAGTGCCTGCCATGAACTGATCAACGCGGTCGCCAACACGCGCGTTAGACCGGTCGGCCTGTAAGCGCTCTGGTAATCCGTGCTGTTGGACTGGTCCAGTCTGCGGTCCCCAAGGAGGAGCAATGCCAGGTGGAATATTCCAAGCAGGGTCAAAGTTCAGGAAACCATAGCCTGCGGGTGTAGGAACTACTGCTGGTGTAGCCATTGCCGCTGGAGTGTTCACATCCATTCCCCAGCCCTGCGGGGGTCCTCCGTAGTGGGCTCCATACGGATTGAGGGGTTGCACAGGCCATGCGCCGTGATGCGGTGGATATGGGGTTCCATAACCTGGGAAGGGTCCCCCAGCATTTGGTGGTTGAAGAAAAAGCTGTCCTTGTGGTCGTGGCATACCTGACCAGGCGCCAGCTGGTTGTACAGGGGCAGAGTAGGGCGTCGGAGGGGCCAAGTGGATAGCTGGCGGCACTTTTCCCGGGTAACCGACGAATTCTTGAGTTATCGTCGGAGGCAGACGGCCAGGATTGGTGTTGGGAGTCGCAGCCAAAGGAGGCTGGAAGCCTGGGGCGACAAAAGGGGAATGGGGATAGATAGGGAAGGCTCCCGAATGTTGAGCCTGGCCGCCCCATCCGAGGTTTGCAGCTGGTTCTGCTGGAGATTCAGGAATAACTGGTTGCGCCGGCTGTCCAGGGGACATCCCAAAAACGGAGAGAGGGGGGATGAAAGGTGATGGTTCTCCCATTTTGGAGAGTCAGTCGCGTGCTTTTATTTTGTTTTTGTGGTTTCTTTGCATAGGCGAGTGGCATGAGTTTGAAAGACTTGACTCATCATTTTGCAATACTCACAAATCGGGGAATCTGACCCGACTCTGATGCAAAGCTCTGAAAGGATGTGCTCGTAATAGAGTTATAAGGATTGTCCGTGGCTTAATGGACATAGAACGCCTCCCAACTGTACAACTTTTCCGAACGACAATGATCAGAGTCGCGATGACGGTATGGGAAGTAATTTCGGCTGATCGAATTGCCCGACAGACTTAGTTCCTTTATCTAGAATATCTTCAGTTTAACGCTTCATGAGATCAAATGACAAAAGGCTTCACAGCCTCAGCCGGACCTTCATCCGGGCAGAAGGGCGGCACGGATAAATAAGTGACTCACCTAATGGGAAGAAAAAAGTATTCAGCCCTGGGATCGGGGTATAGTCCTCCTTTGGCGATGATGAAGCCTTCCGATACGTAGAATGCGAGTGAAATCTTCAAGTTCCAATTCAAGATGGTCAATTTGGTCGTAAGTCCGCGAAGAATGCACGTATCAGTAATAAGGAATGATCGTGACTGGGTATATAGAGCAAAGGGTCCTGAGCAGATGACAGTTAAGAGAAAAGAAAGAAGCGTGTTTTCGCCGACTGCAAAAGGGAGAACGAAGACGAGGCATCTAATCACTGATATGATCGACCACGTGGTTGCAACCCAGTGCTGTCAACCTATCGCACGAACAAATTTCCCATTGCTCGAACTCTTCGGAGCTTTGGCTGTGAACAATCTACGTAAGGCACGGCAATGGGAAGCGGGGAATATGTATAGCAATCATGATATTGATGAAGTACTGTTGATACTACGAGGACAAACTCACGAGGCGTGTAGAACGCGTGTCCGAACCCTGTGATCAGATGTGTGCTCTGCTGTGCTGTATCAGGGCAGCAGTGGCAGAGAAGTCATTAATATTGTAAACATGTAGGTATACCGTGGTGCCGTACGTATCAATTGTATAAAATTCCGAGTCATAAAATCAAAGCATAGCAAAATGGATAGCCATCAATATTAATCGTAAACATGCTGAATGCACACGGAAGGATGGAACGCGAGATCACGATTAAGAAAAAGTGTCTAGTTCGACAGGTCCATTACGAAAACATTCTGAGCACTGAATCCAAGTCGTGAAATGGCATAACTGTCGTCTTTCCGTAGTCCTTCGAAAAACGTACGCTCCCGAAGCCAGTCTAGGACAGGATCCACCTGAGTAGAGCTATCTTCAAAAATGAAATCTGACGCACCATAGCGTTTGAGCTGGTCCGTAGAGACAGGAGCTATCGGTGTGGGTGGATAATAACCCTGCCACCCACCTCCTTGCGAATTCATTATATTGTGAGCAGAGATCCTCTTAATTTGTTCCTGCAAACGTGCCGAAACCGACGCGAACTCCGAAGGCGTGATTGTACCCGTATACCTACGCAGTACCATCCTAAGGAAGACGGAAAGTAGATGAGAGTGAAATGGACGCACTCCTTGTATACCTGCACACAGATATCATTCAGGGTCACTCCACTCTCGTTCGTCACGATAGTGCACCATGGGCTGTGTTCGGTGATGAGGATGAGTTGTTTGACGCGCGGCATTGTCGCTGGCTCGTCCTTTTGCGTGAACGGGAGATCACGATCGCGCGCTTCCTGGTTGAAGCCACTGGTTTGCCCTACATTCTCCTGACATGAACATGTGTGATTTTAAAGTGAGAGATATCGCACCAGTGACAAGGCTGAATACAAGGTGGAAATTTGCACTTTTATTCGAAAGGATCGGATTAAGTTCGAGTTCACAGCGCAGGAGGTAGAGATCAGTTTGGCTAAGAACGGGCCCGTCTGGAAACAACGGCTTGGAATAGATACGAACGTCAACCTGCGAGCTTGAGCGAGTTACTTACAAGATGTCCCTGCTCGCCACTTGCCAATCTTATCCATATTCGTTGCGATAGAGGACGAAGGTGGGAAATCGAATTGACCTGGCCGCGTGCTTACTTCTACGGGTAGACTAACACGATGATATCAATGATAAGATCTCCGATGGTTATATATATTGGGCTTAGTCCTCAGTTTCAAAGCCACGAAGAAAGTACGCGAGCCACGCGAATTTATGATTTGACAGAAGAAGGCGTCAGAGCCCTTAGCGGTGTGGAAGCTCCGAAACTCACTAACAAAGCAATGATGACTATACTATTACAGTACTCGTACAGGGTGTAACAGCCTTTCATGTCCGTGCGCTTCTGGCAGATAAATCAGACGCAGATTGATCAAAACGACAATGATGATGCTATTCCTCAGTAATGACAATAAATGATGGCGACAATGAGTGAAAGTAAAGTACATATGAAATAATTGAACAATGTGGGCGATAGTAGGTGATAGCTATTCGATGCGATAGATAGGTATATGTAATGCGATGAAGAGGGTAGTATGCACATGATAAACGAGAACGGAGACATCTGATAGAGAGGGTTAGCTAAGGTTCAACAGCGGTGATAAGAGGATTGAAAGTCAGATAAATAGGCAATATATGGTTGTCTCCACAAGGATCAGAACAGGTCTGAAGTTGTTCATCTCTTGATAACGAGGGAAGCGGAGAATATAAACATAACTCACAATATACACAGGGCAAAAAAGCCATTCGAAGAAAGCACAGCGGTTTATTTGACTGCAATAGGAATGATGAGTTATGATCGATGGGGAAAGAGGCTTGGAAGAGAACGATCAGCTTTTGAATAGGCAATATTGGTTTGTCCGCATCCTCTTTCGAGTTGGAACAGGTCTGATAGGTTATCATCCGCAGAGAGAACGAAGGTGGTGTACAAAATAAAAGAAGGATTCAAGGGACTTACATGGTACAATGTTGATACATCCTAAGCTACCATCGCCGCACGAAGGGGAGGCATCGCGGTCGGTGCCCATCGGGATCCTGTGGGCGCTGTTTCTCCATATACCCATACACTATCATCAATCTCATCCTCGTCTTCACCACAATCCTCAACGTAGACACCAACACCGGAGCCCTCATGAGGGTCCAGCAGAACTTCAAGGCTAGACCGACGCTCTTTGAGCTGAAGCTTCCGCAGCGCCTGTATGAGGTCATCGGCTAAGGGGCTGGCATTTGGAGGATCTTCCCGAATTTGCTCCCAGCCAACAGGGGGCGAACCGGGAGGTGAGATAAGGAAGTTCTTCTCGATTTCTGGCGGACGAAGGTAGTTATCTTCTGGTACTGTATTGCCGAACATGTCTTCGGCAGTCAGAGGACTAGGGTCTGCACGATAGACGCGCAATTCAACTTCAGGACTATCGTGACCTATTATGAGCAAGCAAAAATTAAGATAGGAGCACCTGGACTCGTACCCATCCTGTGATTGCTGTACAGTGATTCGGTCACAATGCTGTTTTGCGGACTCCGCATTGTCCTCGAACACGTATACTACGATGATTCGACTGAAACATGGGAGAGGAACCCAGCGATTTATCTCGCCATATGACCCAAAATGGGCGCGCAAGACATCGAGAAGAACTGGATGAAAAAATTCTTTAGGGACTCGGGTCACAGCAATCGTGTTCGTTCGCTGAGGATACTCAGCGACTGGTGAAGATTGTCTTGAAGCCGGTGAAGATATCGAAGAAGCCATTATTTTAGTCGTCGACGCGAAGTTGTAGCTGGGACACAGAAAAAGCTAAAAGGTCAACGAAGGGTATGGCCATAGTGTGAAATTTCCTCTGTCCTTTTTAAAACTTTCTGACAATTACGTTACGTAAGTAAAGCTGTACAGATTTTGTCGGCTCCTTTCTAAACCCTTCCAATACTCCGAGAAATCGCAGTACATCGGCAGTTCAAGCAGGCACAGCCTCACGCTCACAGTCAGTCCTTATAACATATACTCGGGCGGCGAAGCCTAGGTAAATGTCGCTCTTGTAGTGTAAGAGTCATATCCAGGCGCGACGAAGTCGGACAGGACACGACCGAATCTATAGATACATTTACTAATAGTATAGACTTGCGCATCAGTATCCATCTATTACCTCGACAACGAACATGAATCATAATACGTTCTGTTGCTACAGTATGAAGAAGTAAGAATGTTCAGATGTTTCGTAAGATGGTCCGTTCGGAATACAAAAACCTTCTACTTCTCCTTTTCCTTGAGTTGTTCTTCCACTTGAGCCCTCTTGTCTCCGAGGGCCTTGATCTTTTCTTCTTTTGTCGCATCATATGCAACTATTGTCTGATTGAAACTACGAAACATACATTAGCCACGTGTGAATATCAGTGCGAAACGTACGACTTACGGATTCTCCGGAGACTTTTGAAACTGTTTGTACAGCAGCTCCTGTGAAATGAATACAAACATCGCATCAGCAGGTACAGAAATTACCCCAGTAGCACCCATATGACAGACCTTGTATTGCTGTAACCGGAGGCCCGGATGCTGGACATGGGATATCAGTGTCAGAATTTCACGCTCCGGTAATTACAAACCACCCCACCTCAATCTTTATCTTTGGCAGCTCGCGCTCTTGGTATGCATCAAGCGCAGCCTAAGTGCTTCGTCAGGATGACGTGAAGACCACGAGGCAGTGCAGTCACCTTAAATCGCCGCTATGTAAATTGAAATGTGGCTCAGTTAAAGTATAGAGTCTATAAATCACTCCACGAACCTCTGGATGTCGTTCAATCCCGGCAGCCTGCTGCCCGATGCTTGCCTTATCCATCTTTGCATTCACAACTTCCAGCAAATCAAGCGCATTATCGATGCCTGTCGCTGCATAGCTTTCGATCTCCTTTTTATCCTCAGGAGCATTATCTTTAGTGGAGCCCACAACGCCAAGCCCGCCGCCCGCAGCAATAGCGCCGGGACCGGCCGGTTTAGGCGTTGATTTCGATTTACCAGCCTTAGGTGCGGATTTAGTTTTAGATGGCACAGCAGCCTCCTCTTCAGCAAGGAGCCGTGCGTTCTCCGCCTTCCGCGCAAGATCAGCCTGACGCTTCTCCTCCTTCTCTACCTTGTTGGCTTTGACAGACTTTGCACCTTCTTTCCACTTGTCAGCTTCCTTTCTCTCCTAATTTTGTACAATGAGACTGTTGATGACAAGGGCATGGCTCAAAGGTGTTACAAACCTTGTCTGCAGTTTCCTGTGCTCTTTTATTCGCCTCGTTCTCCGCCTTCTTAGCGCGGCCGCTCTCTTTCTTTGCGTTTCCTCCCTTGGGAGCCATTCCCGTAACACAGATGAGTAAGTGAAGAGTAAAGAATGAGCGGACACGCGTCGATTATATGATAATCTAGCGCAAAGAGACCGCGAGGGTCGATCTAATCTAATCAGACATTTTGCTTTTCGTATTACTCTTTGTTTGCCGACTTCAATACTTTTTTTCAGCAATCCATGAAGGTTCGCAGAGGGAGTTTTGTGGCGTCAGCATACTCGTTTAACTTGATGTTAGAGAGTATCTCATCACATCAGTTTACTGGGCCAATTTGAAGAACGACGCATCTGTGGTATTGTGATGGAGTGTTGTTCGTCGCTGGACTCTCGCCTTTTTCGATGTGGATGACTCAATTTCAATTCACCTTGATGGTTCATCCATGATGCTCACCCTGCTTACAAGACAGGATTCAGTCAAACCCTGGTACGAAGCCGTGGTCCTGTAACAAGCCTCGGCTAATTGTATGCTTCCACCCGAGACCTTTTCGCGGAGGAATCTTTCACCAATATGCCGCAATAAGCTGCTCCGTGCTCGCATTGCCCTTTACATAGCTTTGGCGCCAAAAGGCTCCCGATCAAGTTCAGTGTACTTACCGATCCCTCCGCTCGAGATCTGTGTCTGTCAATAGAATACATCTGTTCGGCTTGTTTTAAATCATCTTTCCAATGCCTGCACGTACAGATCTTTCATAGAGGCCCATCAATCAGCATTGATCCTGTCTCACCGAATCACATCAACAGGCCTCAGCGGCCAGCCTAGTAGATTAAAGGATTGATTTTATCTTCTAGCTGATTGAATCCTCCCGCCGGGAGGGATGTTATCATGATTCAGCTGTGACCATAATTGAGCGATCTGGTCGCTTTGCGTCAACCGTCGCATCTTGGCCAACTTTCATACAAGGTCTTATGTGATCCTCATCTCAATGTGGTCGCCTTGCATCAACCGTCGTCTCTTACTCAATTTCACACAAAGTCTTCTATATAATCCTGAACTAAATGTCATCATTATTAAAGGAACCTTAACGCCCAGTCACCCTCCTGGGATAAGTCGAATATGCAAACATCGAATTAATCAGACTCACCTGCATGATTCATAGTGTATGCGGTTTATACTTGATCGCGAAGAGACTGACGGTGAACTTCGCTTGAAATCGCCTCATTCACGATCGTCTCGTACAGTTCACGCCGCGCCCCGTATATATGCACTTGTCGTGCCCTTGACAAACAAGTGGCAAACTGATTGAATGCATCAATCCGCCTGATGCGGAACTACTCAAAATTCTAACGGGAAGACATCGAAGCAGAACAGAATGCTTGAATTCTTGGTGTACAAGCCGTCTTTATTAGTTCTCTTACTTTTGTCCCATCCCACTGCTTCTACTTAAATGCTAGCTGTCGGACTACGGTCAAAACTTTTCCTTAAACTGGGAGACTGGTTGCGAACATACGATCCTAAACCAAACCTTCAGGTTCTTCCCCGTTTCAGTTTGTCATTTCCCCCAAATCTGCTGACTTGCAGTCCTGTACTGGAATCCGGACCATTAGATCTTGGCCCCCAGTTGCGATACCAACCAGTTTTGTGGTCATCAGGTGGCCTAGTACATCCATGTGAATAGTTTCGCCGACAGAACTTCCACCTATGTCTAGCACAAGACGGTACAGTGGAGGCGATCGCTGGTGAGGTTGGAGATCTCTCTCTCCTGCTTATTTCACGGCTGTCTCTAGTAACGGGACAAGATTCATTGATATGTCGCGCTGCAATCTCTCATCATTGATTTGTATTGTACTTGATACTTGGCACAAAAAAATCATGTTGGCATCCAAGCGATGTATCTGCATGGGGTGGTTACATTTCCTTCCTTACCGTTAGTCGAGAGACTAACCTCGAATATCCTCGTTCCGACTTTCTGCACAAAATTTACCTCTCCTTCTGTCTCGGGAATCCTTAAAACAAGTTTAGGCCTCTTTCCGTTTGTAGACAGGCTCCAATGGCCAGATCGCTTCTGTCTTCTTCGATGAGATGGCAGGTGCCCCAATCACGGTCGTGAGTTGCTGAGTGAGAGAAGGGAATAATCCTGGGTGACGTGAGGACTAGGAGATGTAAGATACCCTTTGCCTCCAATGAGTGCATAATGTTGGATGCAGGATCACTAAGAACCTAAAAAAACCAAACAATCAGTAGGTAGCTACAAAAGACCAAGACGTACTTGCCCTCCATTCTCACGGAATCACATCACCGCAAAAGAACGGTAACATCCCTCCAACTCCTGTACACGGGAAAGACGTCACCTATTACAGACCCTTCCCATCTGGACGCTCACGCCTTCCAGAACCCTCATAACTGTATTCCACACCGTTATCTTCTTTCTTTGCGCGGTCATTGATGATGCCCGAGATGCGGTTCGCGCCAATCACCAAACCGTTCCCGAGAAAGGCAAAATCAATCAGACTTGGACATCCATGGGTGAGACTCTCAGGCTTGACGTCCAGGCGAGCCCGATAAATAGTAAGTGACTGGGTGAGTTGACGAGTTCGGGATAGACCTCATCACCAAGTACCTTCAAAACGAAAGTCTGATTTATGTACTGACACGAATTCTGGTAACTCATCACTAGAGCATTCGCCGCCAACCCGTCGGAATGAGTACCTCCAGCAATGACCCTGTGATATTTGCAATCGTCGAATTGCAAACAAGGTCTTTATCGTGAAACCAAGTTCCCGGAATTGTTTCGAAGTTTCTTCGACCGAGCCAGGCGGCGTCAAATGTACAATATGATCGAGAATCTTGGTACTCAAATTCGACATCGTGGCACTATTGACAAGAGACTCTCAAGTTGCGATTTATTCATCTAGCAGTTTACATGAGCTTATGGCATACCATCGACAGGGGTTGTCCATATGAGGTTCCGTATTAATCGTGTAGACGTATAGACAGAAGACGAAACGGACAGAGGACGCAATGAGAATGATGAGAGGTGGTAGAGGCGTACGGAAATAGAGCGGGAGGGAGGATGAACGTCAGATAGTGGCAGGACGAGGTACCACGCACCACAGGAGGTCAAGACAACACGCGTACGCAAAGACACCAGCGAACATAGGAAACGAAATCGGGCAGGAACACCCGCCACGAACACAACACTCGATACCTCCCCCCCACACAAACCTATGTCCCACATAAAGTAATCCGCGATGTGACCACGTCAATTACACACGCCATGAAAACTCTGTGGGAAAATTTCTAATACCCAAAGTTGAAAAACAGGCACATCACGACAACGAACAACATTATACAGAACAGGCGTAGAGCACGAACTTTACTTTACCCCCGCGTCGTCAACCTGCCATAAATTCAAGCAGTCAACATCACACATATGGTTTCTACTTATTGTAAATACTGCTAAATGCCCATTTGAATATTTGGGTTCGACGGCAGGATTCTATCGGTTTTTCTGCAGCTTTGGAGACATAATTCTATCAGGCGTCATCAAAGCTCACGTGGTCCCAGATTCATTACGCAAGTTCAATTCAGCAGGTGCTTGCGTTCACGTTGCCATGAGGGTTGTCAGCCTGGTGCTTATTTCCTGCCTCTCGGCATCTCTGCAGGGTATCCTAGCAAGTCCAACTCAAGATTATGCCCAAGCCGTCCTAGGGGACTACCGCAAACATTATACACTGGTAGGAGGGTCCTCCATCTTGGAGAGCAGCTTGGAGTCCGCATCGGAATTCTTGAGCGATACCAAGAAAGCCATACTCAAAGGAAAGCATAATCTTGAGAAATGGTTCCATAATGGACGAGAATATATCAAGCAGAATGGATTGCTGTGTGAGTTTGATCCTTGATAGCCTGGTAGATAACATTTTGAAGTTTGATTGAACAATTAGACGAACTCGTCACCATTCCACACTTTGAGAGCCATCAGTTGAGGGTGACTGAGCCCAATCTTTGTGATACCTCTGTCAAACAATATTCAGGATACCTTGACGTCGCCGATGATAAGCACCTTTTCTTTTGGTGAGTGCATTGGTCTACATCTTATCTCCATGCTTCGGCCTCATCTCAGAGTACATTCTATACCCTGTCTGACCTAACGCGGTCATTTTTGGTACTTATCGTTTCCCAGGTTCTTTGAATCTCGTTCCTCGCCAGCAAATGCTCCTCTCGTATTATGGTTGAATGGCGGCCCAGGGTGCAGCTCGTCAACTGGCCTGTTGTTTGAGCTTGGTCCTTGCAGTGTTGCCAATGAGGGAAAGAACACGACTTTCAACTCGCACAGTTGGAACAACAATGCCAACATTATCTTCCTCGATCAACCTGTCAACGTTGGTTATTCCTATGCCGATGATGGCACCACCGTCAGCTCCAGTCCTGTCGCAGGCAAAGATGTCTATGCATTCCTACAGCTATTCCTCAACCGATTCCCCGAGTACTCGACTCAGCCTTTCCACATTGCTGCGGAGAGTTATGGTGGCACCTACGCTCCTAACTTCGCGAACGTCATCTACAAAGAGAACAAGCAACTCGACTTCGCCCCTGTTCCGCAGCTCAAGCGCATCAACCTGGCTTCGGTCGTCCTTGCCAACGGCCTGACTGATCCTTATGTTCAGTTTGCTTCTATCCCTGATTATGTCTGCAAAGGTCCGTATCCTCTCTACGATGATCCAGATGGCCCAGAATGTCAAGCTTTGAGGGCGAAGATCCCGACCTGTCAACGCTTGATCAAAGCTTGCTATGACTTCAATTCCAGATTCACATGCGTACCATCCGCTTTGTACTGTAATACTGTCTTTGCTTCTCTGATGCGTAGGTCCTGCCATCTCGTTTCATAATCGACACACTAATGTACTCTCAGAATTGGGTCGCAACCCTTATGATGTCCGCCGCGAGTGCGACAGGACGAGGGATGGTGATCTGTGCTACAAGCAGATGAGCTGGATCGATACATGGATGAATAACCCCAAGAACAAGGCCGCGCTTGGTGTCAGTCCGGATCGAACCTTTGCCTCGTGCAATATGGACGTCAACCGGGCTTTTACAATGCAAGGTGACGGTATGCATAATAGTGCACGTCTTCTACCAGAGCTCGTCAATGATGGCGTCAGGCTACTTGTCTATGCTGGTAATGCTGGTGCGTTCATCCGCTTACACCACCCGGAATCCTTCGTACTGAATCTTGATTTCGATTAGATATGATGTGCAACTTCATGGTTAGTGCTCTTCTTCCGTATAGAACTCAGATCGCTCACTCAACACATGTAACTAGGGCAATGAACGTTGGCTCGAGCAACTAGAGACCAAATTTCTACCAGAATTCTCTGTGACCAAAGCGGTTCCTTGGATCACCTTGAAATCTGGCAAGACTGCTGGCGAGGTACGCAGTGCCGGCGGAGCCGGGCTTACCGCAGGCAACGTCACGTTTGTAACAGTTTTCGAAGCCGGGTAAGTTCGGCATCTTTTGTTCCCGCTGTGATAAATGTGATATATCGACAATTTGATACCAGGCACATGGTACCATATGACCAGTCTGAATCAGCCCTAGTACGTTACTCCAGGCTATATAGCCCAAGCTCTTTGCAATCCTATTACTGATTGTGATGCTTTCAGGATTTGTTCGAAAGGTGGATCCAGAATACCCCGCTCTTATGAAGCCACCTGAGTTCAAGAAGCGATGATTGTTTATATCATTTAACATGCCTGCGCAACAGCACATTGACTATTCTTTCGCCCAAATGTAGGATCTGAGGATGAAGGTTGTATTTTTTACGAGCAAGTACACAAAATATACACAGGGAATACATAATGTGGGTTGATGATACGGAGGCGAAACGGGTAGAAAATCGAATTTCAAAGGAAGAGTTCGTTGTGGGTATACGGTAAGGGGCAGCAAGGAATCTTTGTCCTTGGAAGCCAGAAAAGTCCAAAAGAAAAACCGAGAATAAATACTGATAAAATATCGAGTATAAAGATCAAGACGGACTCGTTGGCCTTGGAACAGTCATCGTGCCGTCATTGTGCATAGTGTAAGTAGTCGTTGATGTTGAGAGCGAACATCGCCTCTTCGGGGATTTGATTTTCAATAGCGGTGCAGGCGCCCACCATCTGGCTGGACTCATATGGAGTTGCAGCAATATCGCTGTTGTAGAGCGTGGTAGGCGAGAACAGCATGCCAGAATTGTCCAGCCCCAGCGAAGCTTGTACGGACGAGTAAGCGTACTCCTCGATAGATGCGGGTGCCCAATGATCTCCATGTGAACAATCGACCATGACGTCATTCATTCCGGAGGCGTCAGAAGAGGAACAGACGTACTCCGACTCAGGGAACGTGCCTTGGGAATGGAGAAACTGGAGTTCTGTAAGAGGAGACGAGGACCAGGGAGTCATTGCCTCTGGGGCGTGAATCTCGCTATTCAGCGAGGAAAGATGGACAGTATTCGTATCCGTAACGAAGGAGTCCGAGGGATGGTACTGATTATAGTAAGGGAACATCCCCTGAGAGGCATCTTGAACGGTACTGAATGGCGCATCCGGAACGATATATCCCGAAGACGGGTCCACCTACGGTATGTAAATCGTTTTGTTGCAAAACAGGACAGCTTGGACGATGACTCACCTCTGCTGTTCGCGAATCAAAAGATTGAGCCTCGCAAGGAGAGGTCGCGTTCGACATAGAGAGAGAGGGAGGCCGGTTTCCCAAGACGGACCTAGAGCGTTTCATTCTTAACTTCGGAGGCTGCGTGGCAGCCCATTCGCCCGACATGAATTGGTGATAACCACTCATAGCAAGTAAGGGCACAGACGCGGATCGGCGACGACCGGCTTTGACGAGGGCGATATCGACGGGAGGCTGGGCAGGCTGAGGTGGCTGGGATTGGGACTGAGTTATCAAAAAACCTTGTTCCTGTGAAGGCTGCGAAAGGGCTATGGGTTCTGCAACGAGCTCTGTCGCGAGTGGCGGAATTAAGGGTTGGGAACTCGACCTTGAGAGGGGAGCAGGCCTCTTTTCTTGGACCGAGCCCCTCTTCTTCTGGATCGAGCCTCTTTTCGCGGGACAGAAGCGGTAATTAGGATGCAGCCTAGCGTGTTCCTCTTTTTCCCGCTCAGAAAGCTCTCTCCAGTGATTCTTCTCCTCCTCCGGAAGCTGATGCCACGCCTCGGCAGCGCGCTTGGACAAAGTTTTTTCGGTGCTGGTACCAGGACGACGTCGCACTCGTTTCCCCGGCTTTGTATGCGTGCGTGTGTAGTCACAGCGGAAGAATATGAAAGCGTTCCGGGGCCGAGGGGGTCGAGCTGGATCTCCGCGCCGGAGGATATCAGGTTCGGAGGGAAAGTTGTTTTCGAGAGAAAGGAAAGACTCGCTGGAAGTTGGAGAGGATGCACCATGAGAGGAATGGCACGCGTCAATACCAGTTGAGTTAGCTGATTCAAGTTGGAAGGTATGGATGCCAGGTGGGTTCTGTGGTGGGTTGACTTCGACGTTCTCGTCTTTGACGGCATTCCAGTTAAAAATGCGCGACATTGCTGACGAGGTCTAGCAATTTTTTACAGGATACATACTTATATGTCGGACGACAAACAGCGATTACATATTGTTGTGATGTATTCATGGGTGGGAACTTGACGAGATCTGCACTTTTGTGGCGATCTCGATTGTGATCGGTCAAGCGAACTTTCCAATTATGGAAATGATCTTCATGAAAAACTTAAAAGACATACTTAAAAGGAATGAAATCGAGGGCGAGGATCTTTGGAGCGGTTCGATGAGACTCGAGATTACAATAATGGCATGTGCGAACCGAGCAAACCTTGATGGACCCACAAACCACGTCAATTGTCGTACGAGACGCTCGATCCAATTCATGTTCATTGCTAGTCTTCTTCCAAGGTGCTTCGGCCTTTCTCGTCAGGCTTCGCAGTTTCAAAAGCCCTGAAGTGGTATTCTTATGAAGAAGCTGCTTTCGACAGCCCACCGCCATCCTTGAAGAGTTACCCCCATATGTAGGGCAAGCTTATCTGTACTCGTCGTCATCTGCGCGGGAGATCCATCTCCGACTCGGACAATGCGCAAATAGAGGACAGCAGAGAATTCACAATATTCTATTCAGAAGGCACACAATGAAGAGAAGAAATCAAAGTTAAAGGTTAACCTTTTAGCGACTGTGGCGAATGATGTGATTCTCTCATATCGAGTTTTACCCCATATGCGCATGATGGACAGTAGTCATCTATCTTTACTCCTTTTAACTTTCCTCTTCTGTAGTAGATGGGAAACGAACGCCAGTGCGTATTTTTGCGAGGAACAATACGAAAACATACGGGTACTGTTACTCTTATTGATCTAGATCTACCTGATAATATACACCAAGGTCCTGCATTGATAGCTAGGACAAATGCTACAAAGATTACGAAAAGAAAAGACAGCGAATTTACTACATCCTTTGCACGCGGTAGAATCGAGAGTCGCGGCTACGAGGGTCAACCGTCCCATGCTGAGAGAAGAGGAATTTTTGTGATGGAAGGCTGGCGGGAACCTGAGGGTACAATGATCCATCAGGTACACGGTACAATTCTCTGAATGATTTCGTGATTTGTAGATTATTGATGAGGAGGATTACAAACGGGGTTGATGTTCTGATTTTGGACTCGATAGCCTCGTGGAACCCCGTAAGTGGCTGTGTAGGATTGTGATTTCGAACCAAGTCCAGGATTTTGGGGCTTTGGGCCTATGCCTCGTTGATAGACCATTCCGGTGTTGGATTGAATATTGCGAGGCTTGTGATTACTATACGCAATGAATTGGAAAGGTTGTGGACCTAAGCGTGGCAGTGGGCCCAAAATTCGATCTGAATTATTGTCCAAATTATTACTCTGATGCCAGGTCTGATGTCCCGCAACTGCACCTCTCGACCCTCTCGAAATGTTGTCTAAATCGCCAATATTGTACCTGCCGGTAGAGAAAGGCGTATCATCGGAGTCACCGCTATGTTTCCTATTTGCTGTCGAAGGGATAGGGATACCTATGGAAGACGTCTGTGTCAATTATGAGACGATATATGTTTGCAATATAGTACCTTGAGCTCTTGGAGCCTTGTTATTATTCGCAGGCTCGGAGACTTGCTGTGAGGTATGAGTTCGTTGGGACTGTCTACATGGAGATACTGGAGGTTGACTCGATAGGTTTGATGAACTATGCTGACTCTCCGGTTCGATTAGTGCTGCAACTGGAACGGGAAGTCCAGGTGGCCGAGATAGAACAGGTTTCCTCGTTGCCGAGTGCGCGAGTTGATTGACATCGGTCATAAATTTGGGATACAGCACAGGCAGGAACTCTATACATTGCAAAAGAATGCACGTCAGAGTTTTCAGCGACAAGAGCAAGTTCTCCGTCATTTCATTGTACGGTTTTGTGCCTATCTCAGTGTTGGAGAGAGCCGTGACAATGGTTTCACGAACCTAACGGGAATTATAAGACGACGATTGATAGAGTCTGAAGCGATCCTTACAATATCATTTGGACAAGAAATTTCCGCGCCATTCATGCTCGTTCCGGCGAGCAATCGGGCTGTATATATCCCAAAATATGTCCTTTTCCCGTTTCGATCCTCGTACAACACATGAAATGGTTCCATTGCAGAGAGTAGCCAATTCTTGAGTGCATCGCGGAAAATTATGATCCAGCCGTGAGATCCTGGTTGTATACTGCTCAAACTGAGGAAGCAATCCGAGTCGAAAAAAATAATCTCGTGCAGTATTCGAAATGTACAATCCTGTTGATAGGGTCATAATGGTCAATGAGATAGAAATTAACTCATGTTACCACCAGATTCAGATCCTTGCGTGGAAGGGGAAGTTTACGGCGTTCCTCATCAAAGACAACGTTTCGGCCAGTTCTGCTGGAGCGCTGCGCACCTTTAATGATGCTCCTTGCCCGCACTTTTGGTGAACATCATCAGTATTGATAATCACAGGTTAGCGAATACTTACTGGTTCGTTCCGTGCGCCTTTCCAAGTACCTTTCAAGATTATACTGGGCGATACACGATCCGACATCGTCGAGAGCCGCTTGGACACTCCAATCATCTTGCTTGTCATTTTAGCCAACATAGTCCAGATCATTTCAGGCTTTGCATTATTCGGCTGTAGATTAATCGGAACGCGATTTCAAAACATGAAACAGGTGTAACTCACCATGATCTCATATTGTTCGTGCACCACAACAAGTAAGGTTTTCCGCGAGTTCATCAAGCATTTCTTTCAATTCGCTGTTCGAAGTCGACATGTTGATTCTCAAGAAACAATCCGAATGAGAATCGGGCAGTGGCTTGGAGAGAACAAGCTTATTATATGCCAAAATAAAGTGCCTCTTTGGCCTTTCCAGACAAGCCCCTTGATATATGCAGTGTTCATTGTCAGACAAAGCATTCTTAGCATTGGTGGCATGACGAATTGAATACTTGAGAGCATCTTTGACCTCATTTTTCGAAATAAGCGCAGAACTTCGACTTCACGACAGGGCGCACGTCGTTGGATAACAACTCACACATCAACTTGACCAAAGATTGGAACAATTCAAAAAAAGCCCAAGCAATGATAGTCAAGAAGGCAATCTAAGAAGTATCCAATGTTGCGTTCCTCGTACAATTCTTTAGTAAATTAGTGCATGAACAGTCGCAGGATATGCGAAAGTTGCCTTGTGAGATGATTAATGCGGCTTGTCCAGAATGAAGCAGTCTCTTGGCTTGCCGGCACCTACGTACCTAGAAGAATCATTTCAGCGGATGCAGTTTGTGCATATACATTAGATCTTCCTGAGCAGTTGCTTGTTTTTTCGTCTCAATTAAGAATGCCCCTGTCCTCATCATAGTAGCCCCTGTCCTCATCATAGTAACCCAAAGAATACTGACTGCTATTGGATTCAAATCCAAACGTGCCGGCTTGTCCGTGCGTGGGTCGTGCCGATTAGTCTATTCTATCCTATTCAAACTGTCCCACAAAGAAGCTATACACTATCTTCTGCGCCTTATTCTTTGGCTATCCAGCGCAGTCGAACATAAATCCATTTGTCGATCGTGAAATCTGAAATGATGGTGATTCGGACACTTGAAGTCAATGGTGAGTATGCTTGTGAAGCAGTCGTGACCTGTAAGCACTGCAAGACAATCTACTGGTAGTTTGGCCTTGTTGCGAGTGAGATATCAGGCATCTTTGCGCCTCGAGACTCCAAGATGAGGTCACCTTTACACACTGCTTTAAAATAGGTAGAACTATGACGCCCTTCCGGTGAAGTTACCTCGGTGCTCATCGAACCGGACCACCTAAACTGAAAAAAGTTTCAGTTCAATACACTGTCTATAGACCTCATTGTTTTCTCCCAACCAAAAGGGAAAAGGCCGCTGGCGGGATAAATCAGGTCATATTGCACCGAATCTTGGAAGTCACAAGGTGTGTTCGATCTTATCCGGTGAGGTGGAAGCAGGAGAGATAGGGGTAGAATAAGTATGGAGAACCTGAGGTCAATTTGAATGACTTCGTGCGAAAGCATTCCTTAGATAATTCTGAGAAATCTTCTTTCCATCAGCTTTCCAAGGAATCACGAAGGCGAAATGATGCAGTCCAGGCACTTTAGCTTGCGTCCGCTTTGGCGAGCCGTGCGTCAGTCGTATAGATTGGACAAAACAAGCTGGATAAGATACAAGTCTCGACTCGGATGCTTCAGCAGAACAAGTCAAGAGGCAAGGCAAAGCAACTGAAAGGGTTAAGAAAACTTTCATCCCGACAAAGCAAGGCCACAACAACATCAGCGCGTAGATACGCGTCATCATATAGCCGAGTTATATGTCCATAATTTGTATCTAAAGTTTGCGAAGCCGAAATATTTGCTAGCCCTTGCAAAGATAAATGAACGAAACGGCTGCCCGTAACGGTAAGATTTCGGGAGGTGTCCTAAAGCTTGAGTGAATGTGTCTTGTCTTTTATGACGGAAACAAGTTATTTAAACAGTGTTTCATTTCTAGCAGTGGGTCGTTTGACTAATTCTCGAGTTTCTATTGATCCCATAGTCTGATTAACTCAATGAATTGAACCTGAACCGGCAGTATTGTAAATTGAAATAGCGAGCTGTGATGGTGGAAGCAGGCTGAAGCTTGAGACCAGTGGCATCACCGGTGCTTCCGAGTCTGATAGTAATACACACGCGTGATCCTATCAAGACTGCTAGACTCCCAGACGGATGCCAGTTACCGTCTCGATCTTTCACTGTCTCTTCCTCTCCTGTGCTTAGTATTCTAGTCAAATTTTGACGCGGTCGCTGGCCTTATCGTGACCTTTGTAGGACCTATTCGGATCACAATCGGTGAAGGCTAAACTTTAGACCGTCGGGCATGGCTTCACCATGCGGAAATTGCTATGAGCCAGAAAAAATCCTTGAGACAAAACGGGACATACCACTTATAAACGGTTCCTCTAGAGGTGTGTCAACGTGTCTCTGCCGTACCGATAAAAAAGGCTGAGAATTGCTCAGCTTTCATTGCTATCATCGTCTGTCTTGTTTTCATCATAATCATCGCATGGGCGGCCATATTCTTCTTACTTTGCGATCAAAGAGCCTTCGATATAGAACAGGCGCGCCGTTCGAACCGAGATCAGCCCCTAACTACGCCTCACTTTCCCAACACTGCCACTGCCCGTTCGGCTTGGAGCTCACGAATCACAATCTTTTTTGGTCGTGCTAGTCAAAAAATAAATCTCCACATTCACAAGAGAAGAGGAAAGGAGTCCGACATTGGTGTGGGCGTTCCTGGGCCATCAGGCATGCAAGAAATTGTCTCTACTGCCCCCACATCTTTGCAGAATGCTCATCCCTCTCTTTACTCGTCTACTACATCTCGGACTACCTCAGGTTCTCTTTTAAGTGTCTACCTTGGTCCGAACGGGACTCGCGATTTGTCATCTCAGCAAATCTTTCTACCCCACGCGAAGGTTTTACCTAGTATTGAATCACAGCTTTCCTTATCATCGACATTACCTCAAAATTCAAGTGCTCATTTCCCCACTTCTTCGTCTGACACTATCCTTGATAATGTACAATTTGATATTGGTAGTAGGGAGTTTGTTGGATCATCTGGTATGATCATGCGAACACTACAAGGAGGGACAAGATTTGTGGAGGGACTGTAATACACTCTACTCATTCTTATGTTGCCGTTTCTTTGATTACTGTGATATCTGTACTTACCCTGAGGCATGATACCATCTTCACGTTTGCATTTTTAGATTGAGACACATGTACCTTGTCAATCATTCCTTTTTTCTTTATCCGTGCACCATTAGTAAGAAGGTCATGCAACTGCATGATATTAAGGCTTCTAGACGCGTGCAGGCATATCAATCTTTGTGTCACAGGTTATCTGTCAAGGAGGAATACAGAGATCGGGCCTTTACTAGTTTTCCATTCATGCCTCTTGGCCCCTTGATTCACGGAACCATATAACAAGTTTGTGGCGAGTCCAAATATCCAGATGGTGCAGAAGTGGGACTTCCAGAGAATCCTCTTTTTGAATTGACTGACTTGCTGGATCCAGCTGCTCAAGCGCTCGAGGCTAATCTCAAGGGCGGCTTCAGCTCGGCCCAGATTGGTATACCTCTGCATCGCATCAACTTATTTTTCTTTGGCATGTGCCACCACCTCGAGGCGGACTTCAGATTCGACTACGTCATAATCGCTCATAATGTCCTCCGATGTCGACACGATATGCATGTATGGACAATATTCATGATATGTCTGGGATGTTACTTTAGCCTCACGGGCCCACTTCACGGCTCGTGGGAGAGGTGTGCAAGTAGTAAGCAACGCGAAGTTGATCCCATGACATCTGATGGTACGCAAGCCTAAGCGCGCTAGTGACAACCTCTAGTGCTCAGGATAAATCAAATTAATAGATTTACATATTACCCACTTGCATGTTATTCATGAGATGTACTGGCGTTCAAGATAGAACCATGTGTTTAGTTCACACATCTATGAACGAAAGGATTATTAACGATTATTAAGGGCACAAGAATTGTGTCCACGGAGAGCAAGATAGTACAGCAATTATTACAGTAAAGTATGACCAATGCAGTAGAGCATAGCAAAGAAGAGCCTGATAAAAGCACAGTATACAACACCCAAATCAAAGAGGACCAGAACGTGATGAGGGGCAAAATATGTTCCACGAGGGTCGATCACAATGTCTGTACCACGATGGACGTATCGTCAATCCACGCCACATCCATATTCAGAGTCAGCACACGCGAAACACTATGCCGGTCGTCGCCTCCAAGCGCTCGACGCAATAACCGAAGTGCCATATTGCCCTGTTGGTTCTGAGGCTTCCGTGCTTCAAAGGGTTGGTCTGCCATGGATTTTGCCCAGTTCAAGACAATTCGTTCTTGCCCTTCACCGGAACATAGGTCCGCGAAACCGTCGGATGCTAAAATCAGGAACCGTGGGCCACGTGCAGGGCCACCGAGCCGACGGTGGGTAACTTCAGGCTGCGCTGTGATGTATGGGGGAGTGTGGTTGCGCACAAGAAACTCCTCCCATGGAGAGGTATTGTGGAAGCCGGGAAAGAGGTTGTAGAGGATGCGCCGTGTGAAAGCTGGTGGCTGTTTGAAGGGTATATCTCCCAAGCCTTATTTTTTCAGCGGATGCGGAGAAGAATCAGGGACAAGTTAGAGCTAATTTTGGAAACTTTTACGCACATCTAAACGGGGCAAGTGCACCAAGGACGCGTTTGTCAATTACGCATTCCGGCTCATCGGGGTGAGCGAGTCGGACACGTTCTACTTCCACGTCGTTGTCTCCGTTGTGGTCGGTGGTTAAGCGCTCTACTATCCAGTCGTCGCCGGCGTTGTTCGGAGAAACCATAGCTTACAACGAAATGACAAAAAATTCAGTAAATTTGAAGATAGGCGGCTCACTATGCACTAGGCATCATGACCCCTGCTGGATGAGAACACTTACTCGCTTGGCAATCTCCAAGGTTCGCTACCCAGAGATTTTCATGGTTCGGGTCGACAAGGGCGACGAGTGCAGTAGTACCGTACATACAGAGACGAGCTTTCTTCCAGTTAGCACCACCCGAATGTTGGTCGTTGATGATATTCCGTATCTCTGCATCGGAGAAATTGTCAAGCCCCTCGAGCCCACCAAACAACTCCAGAACGTCATTAGCAATAGCATCATCGAAAGCAAGGATTGAACGAGAGAAGAGGTCGGCCACATGAGCTGCGAATGAGAAAGCAGAGGGATCATCTGCGAGCTCTTTGCGCAAGAAATCACGAATGATAATTGGCAGGTGGTATGCGACATGTTCCACCGTGACATCTCCAAGATGGCCTACAATTCCGGGATAAAATTTTCAAGCATGCGGAATGATTAGCTATGCATGCATACCGTCGAATACTCCAGTTAAGGTCCATGGTTGGCCAAGTATGTCAAGCTGTGTAACAATGTACCGGTCTTGGCTTTTCGTGTTGGGCGACGGCTGAAAGTTGAGACTGTCCGCTCGCCACCCTTGTCGTTCATTTAAAACCATACTTTGTGGCTTGGCAAGCGCTTCCAACTCCCGCCACAGCTCCGGCTCACTGAGAACTTGGTACGACCGTGGCCATGGCCCGTCCTCAGGCCCGCACCTCGAGCCCGGGATGTCCTCTGAATAAGCCCAGTTGTAGGACGTGCGCTCGACAAGCATGACCAGATTGGTCCAGAAGCCAGACAGATAACCTGCAAGCTTCGACCCAAGAATACGCAGCGACGTCGTGAAGGGAGCCCTGGCAGTTCCGCCAGTGAGGAGGGAAAAAAAGGAAAAGCCGAACAGGCGGGTCTTAAGACGACGTGAACATCATAAAACCGGAACAAAGTTATATATGTGTTATATCGAAACTCGAATATTCAACTTTTTTCGGACTTAGATCCATATGACACACGTGACGACATCGCATTCTCTTAGCGCGTTGTTGGGTTACTTACAACAGCTAGTACTTTCCCAGCCCAGATCTATCTGTCGACTGAGATAAGTCACGTTGGAGGGACCGCATTCATAATGCAGGTTGGAGCTTGCCGTAACATGATCAGCCGACCCGATACGTGTAGCTTCCGATCCCGGTTCTCAATTTATCCGCAGCATAAGAAATGCAACAGCTTATATTATGGTGTACATGAGGGAACGATGGTACATGTAAATGTAAGTGTAGAATGATGCAGGATGGGGTATTGGATGTGTCCGGGTTAATGTGGATATATATGCTGGAAAAGTCCGTTGGCCCCGAGGGGTCGTCAAGTAAGCTGACGGAACGGATTATGTGACGAACCACCGGTGTTCATCGGCCTTATTCTGCGAGACCCAGGGTTGAGCGGTGGCGACGCCACGCGCGCGGCCCGCACTGAGAACGCATATGCCTCTGCCTCCGTTTGCCCGCGCAGAGCCACAGGGTCGCGCCCAGGCTCCTGCGTTCCAACCGAAATCGAAGAATTCAGGGTACTAGCCGACAGACGCGAGGACAAGAAGCCCTTCCGGATGGGCTGTCGTGGTTCCGGTGTGTTTCGTGGTTGGCCTGTTACCTCAGAGTAGATAGAATGGGCAGATAGCCTGCTCGAAAGATTAGGAGGCGGTTTGCGGCGCAATTTGAAAGGAGGATGGTCGTCGTCAAGTGGAGGTAACCTCGATACCTTACTGCACCTAGATTCTTCTTTAGAGTAGGCGTATGCGTCGATGAATTGGTCGAGGTCTGATGAATTCCGGGCGTCCTCGGAAACCTTCACTTGGGTCAACTTCATTTCCTCGCTCTCCCGAGTATGTGTAGGAAGCACCATCCTGCTCAAACTGTGTCCGAACAGCCGCTCACCAAGGCGTACTAGCCGGCCGCGCCACGTAAGCTTGTGATCGAGTCGCTTGGCTGATGCGAATTTAGCTGTGCGCTTTGCGCGCTTTTGACGTGCGCGTCGGCGCCAGCACAATAGGAACATCAAAAAGATAAACGCGCATCCCAGCGCCATAAGAAGGATTTCCCACCATTCCAAAGGGCGGTGAGTGTCCACAACTGTAGGGTTCGTGAGGCCCGTGATAGAAGGCATTGCACCTGTACTAGTCCCAGTGGTCGTCGGAATCTGGACCAAGTCGGAAAGACAGACTCCGAGACCGGTCACAACGCTCGAAGTGCCTTGGCAGTTTGCTGAAGCACACGACCCGGAGCGGAGTACCTGGCTCGGACTCGAGCAAGCCAAGCAATTACTTGGTCCAGGACCGGAGCAACTCGAACAACTCGAGTCGCACGGTTGACATGAAGAGGAAGTTGCATCAAAGTACTGCGTTCGACTGCACGTTGGAAGGCACCTGCCGTTCAAGAGTACAGGGCGATTTGAGGGGCACTGCGAGCAGTGGCCGAATGAAGGCCCCGTGCAGCTCGCACAATCTGGGTGGCATGCCACACAAGATCCGGAAGAGTTGAAAGAGTTCGTTGGGCATGTAGTGACACACTTTCCGTCAGAGGCGAGCTGATTGCCTGAGCATGTGAGACAAAAAGTGGAAGACCCCGTACAAGTTGAACAGGAGGAATCGCACGCTAAAATGATTTACCCTAGTGAGGATACTGGCGTGATCAACGTAATGCAACTTACCTGTACAAGTCAAATTGTCCCGGGGTGATAAAAAGGTACCAGAGGGGCAGCTTTCAACGCACTGGCCGCTTGAGAGCACAAAACCGGGCAGACAGGCGGTACACTGGCGCTGGTTGACCGTCGATGCGGCGTCAAAGTTTGGAATCTTACATGAGGTACACTTGGCGCCACATGCTAAGGAAACCAATATAAGCAAAACCGTGACAAATGGTATCACGGGAATCACCCACTATCACATTCATGCTTATTATTGTCTGCTATCAGGCCCGAGCCCTTACATACGCCATTACTGTCCACGCTGACACAGGTTCCGTCAAATAGATACGAGCCCTTGGCGCAGAGGACACAATCGCTCGATGTCGGGCCAGAACACGTCTTGCATGGATCAGAACAGAAATTGCACGAGGTACCATTACTGAAACTGTCAGGAGGACAAAGCTGACCAGAGCTATTGGATCCCTGAGGGAAATCGCATTTGGTCTTGTCATTAGGATCTAGAGTGAAGCCTGTCTTGCAAGAGGTGCAAGCTCCAGTTCCATCTGCACATTGCGTACATCCCACTTGACATACTAAAGTTGTTGTAAGCTCGATTTGATGGGCATGGACAGGCAGGAAAGACATACCCTGGCAGTCCCCTGTGGAGGTCAAGAAAAATCCAGGCAAACACTTGGCACAGGCGGTACCATTATCCGCTGTCGTCCATCCTGCATTGCAAATACACTGCCCATTCGAGCCACATTCGCCATTAAGGCAATTGCACGTTGATGGCGCATTGGCAACGAGAGGCTGCAAACATCTCCCAGAACCGGAAATCCCATCATCGCATTTTGCGCAATCAGAGGGACATTTCTGGCATGTGGGCCCGAAAAATCCGGGTGCACATGATTCGCAGGTGGCACCCGTGAACCCTGGTAGGCACGTGCAGATACCCGATGCTGAACAAATACCAGCACCGGCGCAAAAGGGAGAGCATGCCGAAGATTGCATGTCAAGGAGGGAAAGAGATCTTGAAGACGAGGTGGGGAGCTGGGAAATATCGGGAACAGCGTCCCATAATACTATGCGGTCTTTCGAATCCGTGCTGACAACAACCCAGATATCATTGGATATTGCAAGAGAACCAGGGGTAAGTGGTGTCGATGAGTTATTTGAGGGGGTCGAGGGGAGTTGGGAAAATCCCTCTTGACCAGAATAAAGTTTATCCGAATAAATGGCGAGGCCTGGTTCGAGAGCAAGATCTAGAGGTAGTGGTGGTAATGAAGTTGAATTTCCAAAGCCAGCAGATGGGGAGTAAGTTACTGAGGAAGATGTTAGAAAGTTGTGAAGTAGCTGAGGGTTCGTCGTTGAAGTATATTGCCCTGGCAAGAGCTGAATAGAGACCGGAGTGCCCGGTATGGTGAGCTTAGTACCAACTGTCGGAGTCATGTTAGTCGAAGATATGTTACAGTGAGGAATTACTCACCAGTAATGTTTGACGAGCCTTGGAGACATTGACCTGCAACACATACGACAGAGGAAGATTGTGCAACTAAGCAAGGTCAAGCAGATGCTATGATTCAACAAGGGGCATACTCACTAGCTTTTACGCTTGAAGCAATAGAAATGAGTAAGAAACATGAAAACATTATGGGCTTCGTCAACGAAGAAAAGAGACACTTAAGAAAATGTGCCGGAGCCGCTAGACAAGAAGCAAGTGAAAAAAGTCGTTTGACACAGCCTGCTGGAGAAGCTCGTCGGGATGAAAGTCGGACTCTCTGGCTATCACATCCATTGTTCCAATTTGGAGACTCTTTTGTGCTGTCAATCAAGGCGTACAATCCGATGAACAATGGAGAATCTGGATATGTCACGTGCTAATTGTTGGTTCATAATGGTAGTGCAAAACAAAAAATTGCTTTACAATAATGGTAATTTGTGATTTGCCTTGTATTCTGTCGCGAAGCAGTTTTTCGGGCCTTTTTACACAAGCACAACAATGGGAAGCACGAACCTAGGAGAATTCGTTCTTTTACGCTGAAAACAGTAAGATCACACTTTACAAGACTCCTAACAACTACTCCTGACAGTGTTTTGGAAAAAAAACTTGAGAACATGAGACAGGACTGTGACGAGCCCTAGGTACATCTCAGACGCTATTTGTCTCCTGCTATTTCCAAATATCCACCTCGATAATGCCTCTCCGCAACTGACATGCTTTATTCATGACCTGTCAATCATTTGTTACTCGAAGTCTTCGATCGACAAACACTACTCTTGAAAGATAACGGAGAGGATGGCTACAGGACTTGAGCATTCCAAGACGAGGACTCGAGCACTATCCTTAACAAATGCGAGCCAGAACTGACCTCAAATTTCTCTTCCTCTGCCAACCCAATGTTAATTCTCCGTTGTAATATGTCATCACTTTGTGCATTGTTTGCTGTCTACAGGCCGAGAAGTAGACAGGTTCACACAATCATTTCCTGACTACAGCGATCTGTAACGAAGGGACTTCTTGAACGAGTGGTGAGTGATCCCTCATTTCTGCCAATAAATAGTGCGGTCAAACAAAAATTGAGTCAAGTCTGCCTTTTTCTCATGCACCATGTTTAGAGTTGATAGAGCTTGCCTCGCTGGGAGTCAATTATTTCATACCCGATCTGGTCTTTTCCCCAACTCCCGCAAGGCCTCCTACCCCTGTTATTTTATGGGATAGGAAGAGTTTGCAAAGCCAGACTTAATCAAAGGCCGAATTAGGCCGCCTCAGGTGTCACTTGGATCTCACCGAAATTGACCTTCGTCTGCGCGGTTTGTAAGATGGGTACAGGTGAGGAAGCAAGTAAACAAAATTGTTCCGTATCAGACCTTATATTTAAGTATGCTATTGTGGCTTGCTGGCGGCATCAAGTACTCAGGCATTGAATCGTCATGCCTTGGTTATGCTTGTGTTCAGAACTGGGGACTTGTGCGACTCCAGATACTTTTCAACAGATATCTTGGACTCATTCTCGATTGGTGTGACCATCCTTCACAGACAGGAGTCCACAAATACCAAGAAAGAAAATATATTACATAATGAAAGGTACAAGGAATTAACTCAAATCGAGGTATTCAACACAGGACGCATCCTGCACTTAACCAAATTTGGGGCAGCCAGGCTATGTGGAAGGCAAATTCACACAGGAACAGATGTTAACACTGGCTGCCCCTGATTTCAGCACTATGAGCCAACATTGGTGGGCGATCGACCCAGGGCACTTTTCGGAAGAACCGGTACAGCGTTCATGGAATCGTAATTCCTGGGAGTTGCTACCAGAAGAGGAGAAGATTGGGAGCGGATAGAGAGAGAGTCCGATCGCTTTTGCCGTTCAACAATACTGAGCGTAGGTAGTTGTCAGTTGCCAACTATTTTGGAAGTGATACACGGACGCACCCTCTCATTATAGCAGCATTTGTAGCTCGCCTCGCGCTTCGTTTACTCTGGTTGTCCTCGTAACGATCAGTCTCGTCGACAATTTCCTCGGATATAATTTCCTGAGATATAGGATTTAAGATAGGCAGAAAGAATCACGAAGCCTGAGACTCATTCACCTCAATCACATCTGGAATGAATCAGCAGAGTGCGATAGGCAAGACAGTGACAGATATACCTTCCAGAGTGATCACCCCAATGGCCCCTCCCGCCTGACCTGGGGTTCTGCTAATCAGCAAGAGATGGGCACGGCCCGTCTGGCTGTGGAAAAAATATTCCATTCAAGACTGTTCCCGAAAGTGAAAGGCGGATTTACAAATAGTCCAATGCTTGGAAACAATTAATTGAAGGATGAGCTTCGGGTAGAATGGAAAGTGGGAAGGCGGACACGGGAAGTGCTTTGGCGGGGTCATATGTCAAGAGCTGGTAATATTCGGATGAATGATTTTTCCCAACAGTATTATGGACGGAATCACCTTCTTGATAAGAAGCAGTCCTATGAATGCAGTCGGGTCTTCAGGAGTGTGAACAGGGAAACGAGAATAGCCGCTGGATAGGCTGAGTAATCAAGCATGAGAATAAGGAGTAGATGGCAAGTGGGCAGCCAAAGGACATACATAGCATCCACCTTGGCATGATCCAAGATTGTATCCGAGCTCAATGTAACTGTGTCCTGTGATAAGGTCAGTCGGCGTCGCCGAGACAAAGACAAGAGCACAATAACCTCAATACATGTCATAATAGTTTCCACCTTTTTGGTGTTGAGCTCCAAAACACCATTGAGAATATTGATCTCATCATCACGAAGGGGCTCTTCTCCCGTACGATGGAATTGTAGGAACGACTTGAGTTCCGCTTTCTTGTAAGTATTATGTTCCTCGCCACCGAGAACCCAATCAAGCAACTTCGCTATCGGGTACGCGACAGGGGCTATCTTGACGTCATCAGAAGTCTCATCTCAAATTGTCAAGTTGGAAATGTACTGACAGAGAATCCACATGAGGGAGAGAACAAAGGGTGCACATTTTGCGCCAATGGCAAGTCCGTAGCGAACGCAAACTGCTTGCGGAATGATTCTGAACTCATGGTCAGGTTCGAAGTAATCATATTCGGCACTGCCGCACTCACTCCCTGGTATGAAATTTAGACATGCTGTGAGGTGGTTTCATGAAAGCACGTACCCGAAAATGACTAGACGAGTTTTGGTGAACAATAACCTAGGTGACGCGTCGCGGATACTCACCGATTGCTGTTGTGGAGATAGCCACTGCGGCAATTCCTCCACCAATCTAGCAGGCAAATCTCAGTTACCAGAATATAGCGGAAAGGTAGAGCGTACGGCGCTGTCCAGAAAGATGGGCAAACTTTCGTTGATGACCTATCAAGAAGGTAAGGGCCTATGTCTCGTTTACTGCTAACTGTACTGCTCACCACATTGCACAAGAGCAGAACCTTGATTGAAGTTGGTTAAAGTGCAGCGATCGAGGGGTTACAATACTTACCACGAGAATCCAGTGACGTCCTCTTGCCATGAGCTGCAGGACTATGGATAGATTCTTTGAGAATGGACATTGATGTCTAACGTGTAGATATCATACCTTGCTTCGCGTTTCGCTGTTCATACGGATCCTCGGACGAAGTTGCCAGGACACGTAAATGGAGGTCATCAAGTCCCATAAGCCCAAGCGTCAACCTGAACAAGAGTGAACAGGATATCATATACAAATACACACCATATACCCAGCAAATACACCTCCAAGAAGAACAAGGACGGCGCTCACGGTTAGATGAAACCAGAACTCAGGTGAGCCTGGCTCTGCGACCGGTCGATGCTTGCGGCCGCCATCTGTCAATGCTGCATGGATTGGGGAAGACAAGGCCACTCCTCTCAGCAGCACCAGAAGCCATAGGTTTCTCATTCGAAAGAATCGTTAACGCGATCGGCGTGCTCGAAACAGCCGCGACAGAGTGAATATTTAAATGAAGTTGCCCGCGGACTTCCAGCCGGGTTACGTAATGTCACGACATCATTCGCTTGGCGCTGTTTACCAAGACCTTCTCTCAACTTTTTCTATGCGGCAAGGAGGGCGAATCGGTAGACTTATCACATCCCTCTACTTCCTTCAGTCCCGGATCTGTTGCCCGCGTGCCTACTCTTATCTTGCTGTCAAGTCCAGAATGGTACACTCTCCGAAGGCTGGACAGGTCCATGCGCTCCCGCTTGCTGAGCTAGAATTGCCATTGGGGAAAAAGCCGAGGATGGCAAACAAAGGAGCACAGAAAAAGGAGAGCAAACGCGCAAAAAAACGCAGAGAGAAAAAAAGCGGACTTCCAGAGCCTTGCTCTGTGGAGGATGTTTTATGGCGAGATGTCATAACGATACTTGGACAGGACGTCGTCGATCAAGCTTCGGAGGATGGCACGGAATTCGACTCTCCATTCGAATTTCATCAGGAACTGGAAGTGGAGGTGTCGAGTGTCTGTTCCAATGGTACGTGAGACCCTAAGCATTCCCGATTACAAGTCACAAATGCTATTAGATTTTCTTGAATGGTTGAAGCTTACCATGTTCTACAGGCGAGGCTATTGCCCGTTCACCTGACCAGTCACGGCCGTGGGCAATCATTGTTCCGTTTGCACTGCCTGGAGAAAAGATCAAAGCGCGAATATACCGCAACGCAAGACTTCATTCCTTCGCTGATCTCCTGGAGGTCATAACACCAAATACCACACTTCGCGATAACAACCGTATCAGATGTCAGTACTTTGGGACATGTGGAGGGTGTCAATATCAGGTACATCATTTCGCAACTCCTGTGTTCCTTATCTTACCTGTTGGGTATGTAGATGCTTTCTTACGAGACCCAATTAGACTGGAAACGGGATGTTGTAATCAAAGCTTACAAAAACTTTTCTGGTGTGGTCGATCTCCTTTCATTTGATTGCTTGGTGCTAATCAACAACAGGTCTCGTTGAGTCGAGCATCCCGTCCATTCAGGCCACAATTGGTTCGCCATTACAGTACGAATACCGTACGAAATTGACGCCCCATTTCGAGGCCCCTCCAAAGTCGGCTAGGAAAAATTCGGCTTCTCCGGAGGCCAAGCCGGAATGGCTGAAGATTGGTTTCAATCGTGTCGGGACTTCTAAAACGATGGACATCGAGGTAAAAAATAAAAGAGTTTGCTTGCTTGCATGTCCTCGTGGATTAATTGATTCGTGTCAAGGACTGTCCTATCGCCACGTCGGTCATCAACGAAGCCTACCGATCCGCTCGAGAAGATATTGCGAAGTGCGTTCCATTTGTCCCCTGCGTTCTTATGCGTTGCTCAAGGAATGATCCAGAAATATCTATACGTACAAGAAAGGCGTGTCCCTGCTATACCGTGATTCACTCCCTGTCCCTTCTACATCTAAGACGGGCGAGACCCCAGACTCTGTCGATGCGTTAGCTACATACCTACAAACCCACGTCTGCATCACGAACCACAAAGCGACCGCCCGAGAGAATGTAGGCAATTTCATCTTCGAATATGTAGCTGGATCATTCTTCCAGAACAACAACTCCGTTCTCATGCCTCTCACGAATTACGTTCGAGATGCTGTTTTCCCTACCGCCACGAGCGGCTCGGTCACCACCGACTCCGATCCTCAACCGCCCACCCATCTTGTCGATGCCTATTGCGGCGCGGGGCTCTTTGCTATCACGCTTTCCCCACACTTCCAAATTGTAACTGGTATCGAGCTATCGGAAGATTCTATCAAAGCCGCCAAGAACAATGCCGAGCTCAACAAGATTCCAAAAGAGAAAATATCCTTTCGCGCCGGTGACGCCGCGGACATCTTTGCCTCCGTTGGAAATTTCCCCCCGGAACAGACGGTGCTGCTCATCGACCCGCCAAGAAAGGGTTGTGACGACAATTTTATTCGACAGTTGCTAGATTTTAGGTGTAGCACGGTGGTGTATGTCAGTTGTAACGTGCATACGCAGGCTAGGGATGTAGGGAAGATTCTGAAGGCGACAGAGGGGGAAGAGAAAGGCAAAAAGTACGTCTTGGAGAGCGTTCGTGGATTTGATCTGTTCCCGCAAACGGCACATGTGGAGTCTGTCGCTGTACTTCGATTGGCATAGAAACAACAAAGGCTGGATTTCACTTCTGGATATCATAAGCGTCAGCTTGGATGTAATGATCCAAGTGCTTGGCTTTCTGAGTCGGTGTTAGACTCACCTCCAGGCCTTTGCAACGACGTTGGTGTCGAAGATTTGCTTTGCGTTCTACCTTTACCGCTTCCTGGGCTTCTAGAAATTGAACATTAATGGTGTGCTTCTCCGTCCAACCCAGGCCTTTGGACACGTCCCTCGCTTCATTTAAAAGGCAGCCAGCCTGCTAATGTATCCCTCACCTCGCACAATATTCTCACACCATAGATGCAGTTTCTCAGCTTTACTATCCTCACCGTTCTTATTTCCCTCCTGATATCGTCCTCTCACGGTGTCACAGTGTCCCACGACTCAGCCTACAACCTCGCTTCTACATCCCTTGATAACGTCGCCTGTTCCGATGGCCCAAATGGCCTAGTAACACGCGGCTACACAACTTTCGGGTCCATCCCCAACTTCCCGTTCATCGGTGGCTCCTCCACCATCGAAGGCTGGAACTCACTCAAGTGCGGCGCGTGCTACGAACTCACTTACACCAGGCAGAAGAGGAGCGTGTATATCACGGCGATTGATCGAACCAATGATGGGTTCAACATTGCGCAGTCAGCATTCGAGAAACTAGTGGGTCCAGCTAGTGTCGGGAAGGCGGATGTTCAAGTGCAGGAGGTTAAAGATTCGTTCTGTGGTTTTCAGTAGAAAGGTTCGGGGGTATTGTCATTGAACGGTGTTCGGCCCGTCTTACTGATTCTTTTGGTTTATGTCTAGATTTATCACAAAACATGGTTGCCGTCGTGTTCCTAGTGTCATCAGATCGTCGCCTATCCTCTTCCTATTCGCTATAAATTTCCAAAAAGTTTGGTGCCTCCGTCATTGAGACTTTGGGCCAGATATGTCGATTAAGATCCTGGTGCTGAATGACGGCGGCAACAATCCCGATGTATCACGATGGACTGGGCTTCTCCCTACCTCACAAGATCATACTTAGAATTTTTGCTACATACTCAGTGTGTTTTCCAGAATATATTCCTTGACAAAACAAGAGTCAACTCACGTAAGAAGTTGTCATCGCACTACGGCTCAATCACTTCAATATCATAGGCCGAAATTTGTACGAGAATAAAATTTTTTTAACAGTGATCGATGAGTGTTCGTTAACGTTCATGTACGATTAAAACATCATTCAAGACTTGTCTTGGGCGTAATTTTCGGAAGGACCTGTCTCGATCGTGCGATATAAGTGACCGACGGGTTCCCAAATAGTAGTTCTTTTTCGAATCGGAATACTTGACCCGGTGAACGTTACTCTCTTCTATATGATACATAAACCAAGCCCGATGGAATTCAGAAGTTCCTGTCCGTAAGAATCCTCGGCCATAGTTTAAGCGTGATTCATGCAATATTAGAAATTTCTAGTTCATTTTCAGAGGTGTAAAGACTTGATAGATGTTGGAGAGGATGCTTCGGGAGGCGATTGGCCAGCGTCAGGTCTTGTAAGGTTAGCTATAGCTAATTCGAACTGGAAGGTATGAATATCGGGCGGTAGGCGAGAGAGAGGTTTGGCGTCTTTAATGAGCCTCCAGCGACATTACTGACGAGCATTTTCTCTAGGATACACATAAGTCATGTGTCGGACGACCGTCGTAGACAAACGACTCGGATGTGCATCGTCGTGATGAATTCATGGGTGGGAAGTGAACAAGATCTACATACAGTCACAGAACACAACGAATACCGGTACCAACTGAACGAGCGAGAGGATAATTTGACTTCTAGTTTAGAATCAGAATATGAAACAGGTCTACGTGCAGATTCAGCTAGCCCCAGTGATAGATAAGACATACAACTCAGAGTCTGTGCCACTCAGCGTCTAGTTTGAGACTTATCGACTAGTCGCTGGGGGGTATGTGATCAAGATTTTGAGTTCTCGTTATCCAATACTCTATATACACTCTACCTTCAGTGGATATATGCCGGTCATTCATTGCTCAGCTTCCTGCATTTCAATGTACTATTTCTGAACATTCCTGGCATCATATCCTGGCAACTCTGCTACTGTGGCGTCTAGTTCCGTACAATCCCCCGGAATCCTCACATCTGGTAATGGAGGATCCCATTATGTACAGATGCGGGGTAGGCAAGATGGCTCCGATTGGACGTATTCCGGTTTCCAAAGCCTCACTTCAAGCTGCTCCTTCTTCAGCCACTGCGCTTGATACTACGTAAAATTGTCACTAGATGGTCCCGACTGAAGAAGGAAGGAATATGAGATGGTGCGTCGGATGACAAGGAAAAAGAGCAAAGGGTTCTGTTCGAGCTAAAGTATCAAGCACGATGGAGACGATTGATCCCGTTGAACGTTCTCTAAGGAGATTATTATTCCGGCGGTCTATTTCCTCAACATCGGGGAACAGAACCCTCCCCCGCCATACTTCTGTTGGGAGACATTCCACTAAGCCGCGCGGCTTAGTGGAATGTCTCCCAACAACTTCTTCACTTGTATTCGTTTCGAATATAGCGATTATTCTCTACAAAATATAATCACACCAAAATTTACACCTTTTTGGTGCGGACAAAACTGTACTGAAAAGGTTCGACCAGGATGTCTCTCTAAGGAAACGACGATTCTTGCTAGCGAAGGAAGAATCTTCTGGCCGGTTTGCAGCTACTTCCCAAAAGAACTTGGTGGTGGACCCATGGTCATTTCCAATAAGTCTATGTATCATGAATGTTCCAGGTTCATTCTACTTGTCAGAAAGCATAGTAGTCATCCACTGAATGACGACCAAGTCAGTAATCGTAGAAAGCTGATCAATTTCTCGAGGCACAAGTCCTCAAGGTCCAGCTTCCTCATGCTGCAGCCATCGCAGCATCCCAAAACCCTCGCTCAAATTTAGTACACCGCTGCCATACCTGCACCCATTCTGCAAGCCGCTCAGGCGACGGTACATCATTTACGGCCCGGGCTTCGATAAGGTCTATACAGTATCGATTAGAAGTTACTTTTAAATGAAATTCAAAATATTGTCCAGATTTACCAAGTCCAGTCTTGACAGCATTCTGGTATCTATCCCCACCATAATCGTCCATCCACTTCTTATATGGGTTGTCATCGGTGACGACCCAACTATCTGAGAGTGCCGCTTCCCTCTTCAACCAAAGACCCACTTCGCCATACCCAAGAAGACAGGCAAGCAGAGCCATCAGTAGTTTTGTGGTATCTCCTGTGCATCGTCAATCGAGAAAAGTTCATTTTGTGAAGTTTTTGATTTCTTTGCTTACCCTGCAAACCAATGTCAATGAGGTAAGCACCGTACGAGGTGCAAGCGGCACTTTCGGGCGCGTTCTCCAACTCGTCTTTGGAGACCCCAAATCTGGCACAGTAGCTCTTGTGCGTATCAATTTCAGAGACGATATTAAAAATGATCTGAGCCGCGCTTTCGATCGCCTTGAAAGATGTCGACTTTGCAGCAAGGAGTCTGCACAACTTTAGCTGTTTGAAAGTGAATGATGGCACAATAGCCCACCCATATGCACGTGCGTAATATTTCAAGTAGTGATAATCTTGTCTGTAAACCACACAATGTTACTCGGATTTGATGCCAAAACACGTCACCCACTCACATCATGAAATGCACAAAAGCTTTGCGTGATAGCTTTCCGCGCCCCAAAAGCTTGACAAAATCGTGTTCGACGTATTCCTTCCAATCTGACAGGTTTCCTTCTATGAGTAGTCGCGTGAGTGGGTAGGGATCAGAGAGCGAAGCGCTATGTAACGCGAACGAGTTAGATCAACTGTGGCTACCGGAATCGGACCATACCGCGGTATTAGTCTTGGCACAACTGCGTGGAAATGATTTAATGGCCCGTGCCCATGGCCTATAGGTTCAGCCATCTGTATGGCGAGATGCGTGTATACAGCAGCGTCTTTGACCGCCTCTTTTACTAGAAGATAGGTCCACGAGCCATGCGCGACGATGATGATGAAAAGGCTAACCCACAGTTAGACCCACGTGCAAGCTGGCTCGCAATTGCCGCGCTCAATGTACAGCCAGTCCCGTGCGTGCTCTTCGAATTGACGTAGGGACGGACAAATATTGAAATCTGGTCACCTTCCGATAAAATGTCTGCGACGAGTTTCGGGTCACGAGTGCCATCTCCTTGTAGTATTTCCATGTTTTGGGCGAGAAGTCCTAGAAAGACAGTATTGATATCCGAAAATCGATGCAAGAGATTCTTTACGTCCGCCATTGACGTGATCAAATGTCCTCCTTTCAAAAGAACTGCGTGTGAGCCATAACGAAGAAGGTCTTTCGCTGCAACTACCATATCCTGAAGGTTCTGTATCTCATAAGATTCTCCTTTCTGTGATAGGAGAAGCTCAGCCTCGTATTTATTGGGAGTGATAAGCGTAGCAAGAGGAAAGAACTCGTCAATCAGAACTTGTACTGCATTGGGATCTAAGAGACTGTGGCCTGAGGTCGACACACACACGGGATCACATATAATGGGCGGGAGGGTCAATCCAGAAGAATGTGTTACGAGAGCTTTGACGACCACCCGTATGCATTCGGCATCGTACAGCATACCTGTCTTTATGGCATGCGTCTCAATATCGTCCAGAACAGAAATGATCTGTATACATGATGAGAATTGGAAAATACACACAGGGACCTGGATCTCACTTGGCTCTCTATAAATGCTGGAGGTGTAGGTTGTACTCCTTGTACACCCGTAGTGTTCTGGGCCGTCAGTGCGGTTATCACACTTGTACCGTAGCATCCGTGTGCAGCGATCGTCTTCAGATCAGCCTGTGCAAGGGTTTAAACTGGAAGTTTCCTTGAACTTAAGGCTTACCTGGATGCCAGCGCCACCTGAAGAGTCTGAACCAGCAATTGACAATACAGACCGTGCCATACTAGTACTGGCAGCCATGTTAAGAGTGAGGACGACGAAGGGTGACAAACATTCGGGGCATCGGCCCGATTGAGCATTCAATGTTGAATTTCGGCAATTTCCAAAGGTTATCATCTGTTCTCAGAGACTTATCAAGTACACGTGAACCTCCTGTCTACCAGTTTCCTTCGATTCAACCAATTATCTATGCACTCTTCCACTCTTCCACTGAGGCTGGTAGAGTCGTGACTCTAAGTCGGCCATTCCTCATTTAATATAATGAATGCTTTTGACCAGTCTTTCTTTTTCTACATCAAATATAAAGAGTCGGACTCATGGTTACATAGCCTGTGGTTCGAGTGCAGACAGGAACGCGGTATCGGTGTTTCTGTGTAACATGACAACGGAAGCTCTAGACATGACATGTTCGTGCCAGACCCCGGAGGCGACGGCAAGCGGATGGATGGTAGCGCCGCATCGGACACAGATTGAGGCACAGTGCAGCGTCAAGACGTCCCTGCTGCCTGAGAATTGCGTATATAATCTTTCGAACGGTCTGACGCTGCTAAAGCTGAGTTTCAGTTGTTACTCGGCGCTAAAAAACACCTCAAAGCTTCGTAAGACATGTAGTATATATGTAGATTGTTCTCGACCTATGTCAAGGGGTGGAACCCCGGATAAGTTGAACGTTGAGGTCCCGTTCATCACACACAAGGTCCTCAGGAACGTTCTGTCTCTCAGTAAGAATGGAATGTAACATACGTGGCACATCAGAACCTTGCTAATTTTACTCACGCCTCGGGCAACGTCCATCAAAATCCTGGATGTAGCAATCTCTAGGTTAATGCACAAAGGAATACGTAAGTCTCTCTTTCCGGGCGACACAAGAGACAACCGGCATCAGCAAGGCAATGAAGTACGCAGTTTGATCTCATGTATACTGGTACCTGCCATTATCCAGAAAGTGTTTGTCACTGAGTGGGTCCAGAAGGTAGTGTCAGGAGGTCCTCGTATTTATTCCTTATCGAGAACAAGGCGACGATAGGATGAGTGCCGACAAATACGACTCCCTCGTTCTGTTGCATATTGTTGGGGATAGTGTTTTTTTACTCTTCTCCGAATCGTATTCGAGCTGCCCATCGCACCCAGAAAACGTCTCATACTTGGTGGGCTCGTTCCCAAAAGTATTGTCCCAAAACAAAGTGCAATGTCAGGACATCCTTGTTCTCGTTCGTTAGCGAAATTGTCAAGATGATGAGAGATGGCTCAACGGGTGTCTCGACTACCACGCCTCATTTTTTGCACCAAAATGTGATAAATCATCAGGTATAGTGTCGAGGACGGTGTTTTCTTCCTCTGCTTTGATTTCAATCTCTACTTTTGGTAGGGACCCACTAGCAGATGTGGATGTTTCCGAAGTAAAGGTGACTGCCTTGCGTGCCTTTGACTTTGAGGTTTTCTGTGCACTAGGACAAAGACCTTTGGCACTCAACTCGCACAGGTCGCATCTCGGACCAACAGGAACACAGATGACCTAAAAAATTTTCAATCATAGAAAAAAAGCATTTCGAGAGGATTAAAATACCTGACCGAAACCGACGAGCATGTGGTTGATATGGGGGTGAAGCTCTGTCGGAAGCCATGATTGTAAATTCAATCTAAGGATATGTACATTTGCAACGTTGAACCAATAATACTGATAATGACCAAACCGACCTCGTTTCTTCCGGATTCTTCGTCGGAGATTTATGCCAACCAAGTCGATTTGTGATCCGATGGACATGCACGTCGACGCCGATTCCTACATTCCTGAAACACATGTCAACCGTGATTATCTGCTGGAGATCTCTTCTCTTACAAATTCCATGCAACCTGCAAGGCCAGAAATGCCATCTTTGGACCCACACCTGGCAGAGAGCACAGTTCGTCCACAGTCTTTGGCACATCAGAGTCAAACTCGTCTCGAAGACGTTGGGCGGCTTTCTTGATGTACCTAGTCGTACTATAAGGTTGATGAGCGCTGAACGTAACCTGGCTCACTCTGTCTTTCGGCGCCAGAAGCCGACTTTTCCAATAGCATCCGAGATTGTTGCGTCATCAGCAGCTATCAGGCCGTCTACACTCAGGCTACCTCCGAGCGCAGCGCGAAGTTTTGAAACGGCGGCATTGGTTACCTCATCTTTCGTTTGTGATGATAGCATCAAGGATATAAGAGTGGCAAAGCGCTGGTTCTGAGAAATCTGATAAGTCAGTAAATTACAAAATGCTGCGCGATTGATGCGACGCACTTTTGGGTTAGTTTCCTTGGATTGTGCCTCGTCACATCCCATTGTATCTACAGGAGCAGTTATATGCGATCTCATTTGTTTGATTATATCGTATGTCTCTTTCCAATTTTCCGGTGCAGGATGTGGAACAGCGAGTGACTGTGGAATAGGTTTTGGTTTTCGTGGAGATTTATTCGCGCTTCCCTTTCTTTTTGTGGCAGAAACGGACGGCGCAGGAGCATCAGATGGGTTCTTTTCTTCAAAAGTCTCCTGGACTTTGGGTTCCACTCTGATGCGTTTTGACTGTCGCGGCGATGTCACCCCCTCGGACTCAAAGAGAGTCACTCCTGCATGATATGGGCTAGTGCGCGCTGTTAATCGTGTAGAATGCGTAGAAATTGTCCTCTTGAGTCCGGACATGGTTTCACTGAGAGAACGCAATAGATGTCGTGTTATATGTAACAAGTTGTCGGAAGGGTTCAGAACACTGGCGTTGACGGCGGAGATCACGCGGCAATTTTCCAATTCGCGAAATAACTCCGTTTGTTACATAGCTCCGCGAAATTCGTTTTGATTAGTTTGCTTTATGTAGCCCTGGTAAGAATGCCTCCCTCAGGGACCTACAGTCCTTGTCCCCCTCTTTTCCTTCTCCGACCTCAACAGTCTGTCGTCCAGGTTGCTGCAGGCGACTGGGGGTTTTCCCTCGTTTAAGCTGTCAAGTTTAGGATCAATCCTTGACTGTTGGTTCTTGACTACTGACATTTATTCTTGACGAGTCCGTGTCGACTCGCAGAAGAGCAGGATGCTCGTGAATGTCATACCCTTGACTACGAATGTACAATTGGCCGCCATTGTATTTTCAATCGTTTTCGATGACTTGGACCCCGTGGTGACCCCTTCGACCTGGACAACACAGCTACACAATTTACGACTTGACGAACTGGAGGTGCCTGCACTAGTCCATGTTTTGGACAAGTCTACTGGGATCATATGTCTCTTGGAAGAAGTCACATTTGACCTTTCAGCGAGTACTATTTCGTGTCATTTTGTGGACGGGTCTATGGAGCAATGGCCTCTTGTGGGGGAACAATGCATCAACACATTGGCAAGGGTCGTACAGGACGTCAATGAGTCATCGTTCGCTCTTGAACGGGAAATGGGGGAAAGGCAACGGGAACCAAGACGCTTCGAGGCGCCGCTACCTCCACCAGCAAAGGCTTCACGCCACAAAAAGCAGCGGTCTCTGCTAAGGACCTTGGTCGCGTGCGTACCTGAAAAAGTGAATGTCGCTTTTTATGCTCATTGTTGGAATCCCAGGTCTATCATTCCTCTATACTCTCCCTCCAACTCTCGCCTGCCATCGCCACCCCCAACACCCATCAGCGAGAAGAAGCCGTCTCCAACTATTTCACCTCGTGAGCGTCGAAGACAAGCTCGTTCGGATTTGGTGGATGCTTTTCGCCTATATATTCTCAGTGAATTATCCAAACGATTTCCTCGTGGCGGTTACACCACATGGATCATTCAAAGTATGCTCCGGAGAGCCACGGAAACCATGGAACATGTCATGAGTGAAGCCGGTGGTTCTAATAACTCGGAGTCTGGTCTTCAAAGCGACGGGACCGTATTTCTTTCCGCTACCCCAGACTCACTACCCCCCACACCGTCTGTATGTGATGATGACGGCGAGACTATCCTAACAGATACCGATGGAAGTTCCTTACATACCCCAACGTCTCTCCATGCACAATTCGTGTCAGCTCCTACGAGACGCCATAGCTATGTCTCTCGATCGCCTCGACGACTTCTTTCAGGAAGTAATTATGCTCTGTACGCTCATCATGCAGCTCTGGTAGGCCGTTTGCGTAGGCTTGTGATGGTTGATCAAGACCGCCAAGAGCAGGAGTCGGAGGAGCTCAAGCACCATCATCGTCTGTTAGAAATTCAGAGTCGACGTCGTGCATGGTTGAACCAGACACTAATAGGTGGCGTCCGTAGCCAGCATGTTGACTTAGGAATGTCGATTGTCTCCAGGAGTTCCCCTTTGGCACAACATTCATGGTCAAGCGAAGAGTACGAATATGCGCCAAAGGAGCCCGTACATTCTATCCAGCGGCGACAGGCGTACGAAGAATACGACAAAGTCCGTCTAAGAGTGAAGCGAAGCCAACGATACATGATAACTCCGAGACTTTTCCCTGTCAGCGAAGAAGACGGCGAGGATTTTGAAGGCACTGTTCTTGATGCACAAGAGCTTGAGCTTGACTTCGAAGACTTTGAAGTTGACCTGGAAGCGGGGACGCAATGGATTGATTCCCCCGAGTTGTCACATAACGAACTAAGTATGGTTTTGCCGACGTCCTTTGAAATTGAGGGGCCGCAGATGCGACCTCGAGTCCGTACGAGCAGCATGCATAACCATCGCCTTCATGTACCGCCGCCAGCTATCTTGAGGCCAGGACATACACCGTCACAACTTGCGGCATCATCGATCCTATGCCAGCCTTTATCATCTGATGGGCGAGTGTCAAATCAAGATGACCATTTGCCATCAACCTACACAGAAGTCGATGTTGACCTGAACGTCAGCCAAGTGGGTGTCTCTGGGTACGGTGATTTCGACAAATGCACAGAGGATGAGTTCACTCTCACGATGGATCTGCCTGTCGGTGTCCGTCGCGAAGCCCGCGGGATTTTGACCAACAAAAGGCGTCTCAGTTTTGCTAGCGATCGGAGCTGGTTTTTTTCTAGGTCATCGTGACTTGCAAGCATAGGAGATCTTCCTTCTCAGTCATAGGTGATTGATGGTTATCAAGTGTAACAATTTGAGACGTCCTTACCCAACTTCTGTGAAGTACCCTCGTACTTAGCAGCAAGCACCCCACATACCCGCGTTTCTGATGTTGGATAATCTTAATTATCTCACGTCACCCAATTACTGAAATTAATATAATCCCCATCTAATGTCTTTCCTTACCGACATTCTTTTGTACCGTACTTACTCCACCGCCGTCATGTTCTGCTTTAGAAGTTACATCATCTTTGCACATCTTTACGCATAGCATCATTATCTCACACACCACCACCTTTGACCGTAGAAGCCAAGAATATTTCCATGCGTATAGCTTTCAACGTTGACCTTGGGTATGTGTCGGACCACATTCTTCCCGACATCTTTTCCCACTCAGACTCGGAAGGCTGGTCAAGGAACTTGATTGTTGATGTAGACTTCTTCGCACACGAGGATATAATGAAGTTTTTTGTGTGTGTCTAGGCTGGGAGATTAGGACCCAGAAAGTTCCCAACAAAACTTGTTCGCAAAAGAGTACGTTAACCCATTCCCAACCCGCACTAACTACGCGCCCAACCGGGTCCAGAATAGGCCCTTAGCATTATGGTTATAATTATGCTTAGTCAAGTTTATCCGTCATCTTAATGCAAATAATGATGCATTGGCCGCTTCTTCATCCGTAGCACATACCTCGGTCCGAAGCCTGAGAAGCTGTCATTTTTGCATGCAATACCCAGAAACTCGGTATCCCAAATTTTGAAATCCTATAGATATGGCAGGGATTGTGCCAAGCATGATTCACACACGGTATAATCGAACTTGATGACAGCAAATCTCGATGTCCTCATCGTTGGTGCAGGATTCAGTGGTGTGTATCAGCTGTACAAACTGCGTAAGGCCGGATTCTCTGTCAAACTCTTTGAAGCTGGCAATAGTTTGGGTGGCATCTGGTACTGGAACTGCTATCCCGGCGCACGCGTAGACACCGACTTCTCAATTTATCAATTCTCTCTTGAAGAGCTGTGGAGGGACTGGAACTGGGTAGAAAAGTATCCAGGCCGACAGGAAATCCTCGAATATTTTAATTATGTCGACAGAAAGCTCGGCGTGAGCCAGGACATCTCCTTCAACACTCGAGTAACCTCTGCCGCCTTCAATACCACCACAAACCGCTGGTCTGTCTTCACAGACATCGGAATAACTGTCAACCCCCATTTTCTCATTCTTTGTACTGGCTGCGCATCCAAACCTCTATTTCCCGATATACCAGGACTAAACACCTTTCAAGGTACCGCGTGCCACACCTCGTTATGGCCCCAAGCTGGGGTTGACATGACAGGAAAACGTGTTGGCATTATCGGAACTGGTGCCAGTGGCGTACAGGTGATACAGGAAGTTGGACCTGTCGCGGCTCATCTTACCGTATTCCAACGTACTCCCAATCTCGCATTACCGATGATACAGTCTCCTGTCAGCATAGCTACACAGACGAAGATGAAGGAAGAAATGTATCCCATCCTATTCAAGCGCCGTTTCCAAACCTTTGCTGGATTTCATTATGACAATATAAAATGCGGTGCATTTGATCTGTCCCCAGAGGAACGATATCTCCTGTTCAGCGACCTGTGGTCGAAGGGAGGGTTCCACTACATAATTGGCTCATTCAATGATATCACCAGTAATGAGAAGGCAAACGCTGAGGTGTATGCATTTTGGAGGAAGAAGGTGCTTGAGCGAATTCGGGACCCCGAGATGCAGCACAAGCTTGCACCGGAACAACCACCGCATCCCTTTGGCGTGAAGCGCCATAGTTTGGAGCAAACTTACTACGAAGTGTTCAATCAGATTAACGTCACTCTCATTGACCTCAACAAGAACTCGATCGTTGAGGTCGTTCCGAATGGTGTGAAGACACGGGACGGGGCAGTGCATGAATTTGATATACTCGTGCTCGCTACGGGTTTTGATTCCGTGACAGGGGGTATCTCTCAAATTGACATCAAGGGAACAGATGGGGTTTCTATCAACGACAAGTGGAAAAAGGGTCTTTCGACTTTTCTGGGAATGACAGTCGCAGGCTATCCCAATATGTTCTTCCCATATGGGCCCCACGGACCCACAGCGTTCTGCAACGGGCCTACATGTGCTGTCAGTTTCTGTTTCGGAAACATAGTATTCGTAAATCTCACTCTTCACAGGAGCTCCAAGGTGACTGGATCATCGATTGTCTCACCTACCTTCGCCAAAACAATTATGCTCGCATCGATGCAACACAGGAAGCCTCCGAAGCTTGGGTCCAGCGCGTAGCGGACATCTTCTCCCAAGGTCTCTTTAAACGCGCAAAATCGTGGTACACAGGCGCAAATGTGCCAGGGAAGCGCATCGAAGCACTCAACTTTGTCGGTGGTCTCCCACTATACACAACTCTGATTCAAGAGAGTGCTCGGGGTGGGTATGCAGGCTTTACAGTTACTCCATGCACAAGTACACAAGCTAAGCTCTAGCCAGTGCATGCAGCGAGGGTTGACGGTGGTGACAATGAGGTGCTAACAAACAGATGTATGGAACAATCAGAGATTATCTGGTGTGAGAAGACGTTATATATGAGAGTTCGAAGCCGAGATAATCGGACACTAAGACTTTCAATTGCAAAATAAACCGTGCTCAGGGTCGAGAGCCGTGCACATTCCTGTAAAGAGTGCCTCTAGTCTAAATTGACAGTATTTAGATAAGTTTCAACGCATCCTATAATTTTTAAGGAATCAAGATCACTGTTGGATCATTCATTCATGAATATGTACTTCGAGCACGCACTAGCTATGGTGGCGTGGGAATGTACGTCGAGTGTTCGGAAAATACTTGGCGTGATATATTTTGATGGGCGTTATATGAAAAATTATCCTGAATGGCATGAAGGTTTGGTCAATGAAGGTTTAAATAGAACCCCAGGCTCTTCTACTACACTGATATCAGAGTGCTGTACTCCTCCGAAGAACACAATCCTCCAGAGCTAGAAGTTCCAAGTAGATCTCCCGCAATGCGCCACATTTCCTTTATTGTTCTTCCAGCGTTAGGTTCCTCGTGTTAAATATTTCATGGATTTTGGGACAAAGCTAAGTGATCGGTGAGAAAAGTATCATCCATTGTGCTGTGGAGTATTCCCTCTGATGTTCCGAGCAAATCGTCCTACTGATGGATTCTAGTTGTAAATGGAGGATAAGATCCGGGTAACTACAGATTTTAGTTGATTGTTACTCTCGCCATCAACGGGGTAATCCCAGCATCTCCCTAACTGTCCGCATTGCTACTTCGGACCGCTCTTTCGCTTTTTGTGCGCCATTCCGTGCAATCTCGTCAATATATGCTACCTCGTGTCTAATCTTCTCAAACTCTGCCCTCGGCCCCTTAAGCTTTTCCTCAATAGCATCTGCAACATCGGCCTTGAGGTGGCCATGTTCTTTTCCCTCATATCTTTCAGCGACAGAAGCTATTTTCGTGTCCGTGCATGCCGCGAGAATGGTTAGAAGGTTTGAAGTCCCAGGTCGCACTACAGGGTCGTACGTAATTCCAGGAATGCAGTCTGTGACAGCTGAACGGATTTTAGTTTTGATTTGCGCAGCAGTATCGGTAAGAAGGATTCTAGATCGGACATCTGGAGAGGATTTAGACATTTTCGAGGTTGGGTCGCGGAGAGAGAGAATTCTCGGAGAGGTCGCTAAATTAGGAGGCATCATCAGGAAAGAGAGCTAAGATTTGTCATGGGACGTACTACTCATAAGGACAGGCAGGGGGAAAAGAGGCGACAAAGAAGAAGAGGTGAATGTGCGATTGAAAATTTCCGCCAAGTCTCGACAGAGTTCAAGATGTTGCGTTTGATCCTCTCCTACAGGGACATGAGTGGACCTTAGGCTATATGAGTATAAGTTCATGGAGAATGAAGCAAAATCACCTATAGACCAAGATGTCGGCAGCTTGTAGGACAGGATAAGTGAAAAGCCCGGTGTTCAACAAAGATTCATCAACTTCAGATTCGTCATTCGCGTTTCGCGACGCCGACAATCGAGCCTATGATAGATATGAGATAACACGCTGATCTACCTCATTCGATTCCCGCGAACCTTCCATGTAGTCATTCGCCGTAACTTCCCCACAGGTGTCATGCAACTTAAGATCCATGCGAGTTCAGTATGTGCCGAATTCTGGCAAACAAATGGGATAAACAACAGCAAGGGATGGAGTCATACTTACATGATCCTGATGAAACAGTATTGAACGCTTCGGGTCGAGACCAATCGCCAACAGAGTCGCAAGTAGGTCCCTTCTCGAGACGACAAGTGCATCGGCGTCTTGTGGGAGAGTCAAAGCGTGCCAACCCACTATTGAGAACAGAAGTTCATCTTCAGGTGCAGCTACATTTTGTAGTTTGACCCAGTTCGAAAGAGCTCCTAGGTAGTTGCCTAACTGGCCATCTGTCAGAAATTTTCGCTTTGCGTGCCCTACAGTGCTCACATGAGGGATGCCAGTCGGCTGAATGCCAGAAAAAACTACGCGTCCTTTCGTACGTGGAAGGGGAGAAAGATTGGACGCTCGACGTACTGTTCTCGAGAGGTAGTCTAGGCGCCGGAGCAGGTGACGTGCTGAAAGGAAAAACATTGGAAATGTGCACAGCCACCCCGATTAACCCTATTCAAAACTTATTATTAGGAATCACCTGGATTTTTCCCTCTCTTCTCCAACTTCTGGGTCTAGGCTTGTGGGACGCTCTGCAGTATTATGGACCCCGTCATCGTCGACATCCCTGAAGAAGTCTTGCCGGGTGCTGGGTTTGACTTTGAGGATGTTACGAACGTCTTCCGTGACGCGGCAGCTGGTACGTACTCGGGAATATTGGGTCGAATAACTTAGATAAAGAGTTCGCTGTACTCAGTGATGGAACCTGGATCATTCGTTCTTATGGATGATCTCACATTGTACGATGCAATGGGTGCGTTTGAGGTGAGTTGGAGAGGGTCTAGGTGCCGTGCAGAACTAAACACCTGAAGATCGGCGAACCACGTCTAGATAGTGGATTGATTTTAGAGAATCAGACGACACCACCGTTCGATCCAAATACGCCTTTATTACCCCAAGAACTCTGCTGGATCATGGATAGAGCATTTGCCTATGAGGCAGGTCCCTTCTCTTTTCCAATCGTGGAATCATATTCAAGACGTCCATGTCCAGATGGAGTGGCATTCCGGAAATCCACTGTGTCACTCTGTCTTTACGCTGCTCTATATACATGCATTGACTGGGATAGATCCCGAGTTTGTCGATTCACATAGTGATTTTTCAAGCCGGTCCCTTCAAAATGCAATATGGTTGGTGATTATTTGTAGATGGAGGATTGGCAAGGGGACAAGTGCGATATTTCTCTCCTAGAAGGAACACCTGTCAAATTTATCGTATCAAAACTCCGAGAAGCGAGTATGTGGCTGCTGAAGGCGACACATAGTAAGTACTTCCCACTCTTCCAGTAATTTGCTGTCCAATGCTGCCTCTAGTTCCTGTTCTATGGCGTAACGCTCTCCGGGCTAGAATGTCACTACGAATGGTACCCCCACGAGGTCTTGTTATTGTGCCGAACCTTCGTTCACATAACTCTATCAGACTCTCCTGCAGCTTATGCAAGCCGACGTCTTCTCCAGCCCGCTGGACTATCAGAATCTGATCGATAGCGCCCGCGAACAATTGATGCTCATCCGTTCTTATCCTTCGCCCCAACCAGAAACCCGCTCACCCGCTCTACATGCCTTCGATCCTTGTATCGCTAGGCTCCTCAAGACTAATGTGCCCCTTCGAGTACTTTCTATTCCCCCCCCTGAGGAAACGTGGAAAGCCATAGATAGACTCTTAGATGGGTGGCAAGAAGCTTGTCTTATCGCTCAAGCACATTGTTTATCGACTTGGGAGGTAAGAACGAGCGTTGTGATCCTCTGAGCGGTACTAAATACAGTAATGCAAGATCGTCGGAAATCTTCGTGTATGGCTGCCGAAACCACCGTTACGGATACCATACTTGCGATCATACATGCAGGTCTGTCTCTGTCTTTCTCAATGTCAAACTCTAACATCCTGTTAGTCCACCTTCTACGACGGCCTAATGGTACTAAATAAGTTCAGCTTCTCGTGGATGATAGACCATTTCTTTTCTGAAACTCTTGGCGTTTCATATGTGGACATCGTCAAGTCTATTGCACCTTTTTGTGGCGAGCTTCATGCCGATCAGCTATCCTCGTTAGAGAATCTCCTGTACAAGGCACGTCTCATATTCATGAATGTATGTTCGTTGGACTCAATTTCATCTCTCGCTTCCCTTCTTTTATATTGATCTCGCCCTTTTGTGTTCTGTACTTCTTGACTCCCATAGCTAATTGCTCCGCATATCAGAGGACAGTGGCTCAACCCTCCACGACGAAGAAGACACCTTGTCAACTCGTTACTGGACTGGCATAAAGCGTATAGCATATTATCGGAGATAACGACATCAATCGAGGCCGCTGTAAGTCTTAGGCCGAAAATAGGTATATGGTAACTGACATCACTTGTAGCCTCTTCCAAACACCAGCGTTGCCATGCATCTTCCGAAAGTCCCTCTGGTGTGGAGATTATCTACTATTCGCGAAGTCATATTTTCTGGGTTTCAGCTCGAGCTATTTTCTCTGGAAGAGCGACCCTTTGCCTATTATTACGCATCACAGGTGATTGAGGATCATTTGTCCTGCCTCGATGATTTGATCTCAGTGGTGGTGAAAGGTGCGTTCCCTCTCGAGATCATCCCTTCTTTATCGACGTGGAATAGATTCCCCTGCACATCAAGAATTGAAATTCCAACGCGACCTTTTGACTGCTATCCAATTCATGTCTGTTTCTACCTTTGTCGTGTGTCTCTCGTAACTCGCTTCAAGTTTCCATTCTCATCTAGTCACAGTCGTGCATGGTGAGATTGAACTTCGACTCGAGCCGGATGCGACCAGCCTTCTTCCGACGATATAAGTGGGCCTTTCAGCCAGAATACGACGACATCGATACACCAGCGGTAGGACATCCGGAATTATATCGTCTTCTGCCGTTGTGTGCAAATATATACCTCGTCCGTTCCATCAATCATCCCATAGCAACGTATTTTGATCTTCGTTATAGGACGACGCATTCTCTCCATCCGCCACAGTAGGATTGGCCAGGGATATCCTGACTACCTTGGTGTCTGCAAGATTTTCAGGGGGGTGGAGTAGCCTATGGGCCACTGATCGATTGGAGGTTCGTCTCATCGCCATCTATACTATATTTACTGGCTGCTCATGACCATTTACGGCGATGCATAGTTTGTAAAAGGCTTGATTGGTGCTTGTGACCGATTACATAGTCTCCCATCAAGTATCGCGGATCTCGACAACTTTGATGTGAAGACCTTGAAGTGGGATATCCAGGTTCATCCGTGGTTTCCATTCGTTGATGAGCCAGCATGGGCTGTACCATGATGCTGTTCGTCTTCCCTTAACGCTTGTATCATGCCGTCAAATAGCTAACTATGAACTCTTCTGCCCATGAGGGCAATTACTGATCGATCTTTTGAATCACTGATATATGATATACATATTTACGAGAGCTTCTGTTTGTTTGCGACCCACTTTCTTGAGCTCACGGCCCTCGACCTGCAAATTTCACGCGTGAAAAATCTCCCCATTGTTGTACAGTTAACTTCGAATGAACAGTCGCAGGAACAGGACAAAACAAACCTCCTTTACCAAGTGGAACTAGGTACATTTCATATCAAGCAGAACAAGTGAGAAGTCTTCAGGAGTGGTATCGATACGCCACTTAAGTGGCCAACATCACATTCAAAATGGCGAGGCAATGGACAGGTATGATACAAGGTTAACGTGATAAGAGCATTTCTTAGGCGTGTGTGCGACTTGTTTCATCCTTCCCTAATACCTCCACCATCGGAAAGGATCCAGCATCCTCGATTACCGTACTCCCTCCAGTAGGGTCTGTATACGCTTTATATGCATAGATGTGTCTTGTTCGAGCTTTACAGCTGGTTGTGATTATTGATTGATCTGTCATTTTGTCTGCTATCGATTTCTTTGAACTCTTGTTCAAAGGATAAGTCTATTGATGAAGTCATTGAATAGAGAAAACGCCGTCGAGAAATCACTTTCAAAAAGAAAAATGTTTAGGCATTTGAAATAATTTGACAACTCCTTCTTAATGCATGGAGAAAGAGGATATAATTTTCTCCCACGGTGATTTATCTCCATCACGTATCGACTCGCTCCTTTCCTAAGTTGCTAACCTTTGTGAAGAACGTCGGGACGTTGGCAAAATAGATATAAACTCAATAAACTAATGCCGAATCGTGGCAAAAAGCGAGCTTCACAGGCTAAATTTCAAGAAGAAACCAACAACCGATTTTCATTTAGTTCTGGTCCAAATGCGGCACACCTCCACAGTCAGCCCCTGCAACGTGTGCTGCTCTCGTCGATCTTGCACTGCAGCGACAGAAAAAGCGAGCTGCTCATGCTGCTCAAAAGAAAATTAAGTCCGAAGCTTTGAAAAATACTGTCAGTCCTTTTAGGCTGCTCGTCGTTCTGATACCAAGGATCTTCTAGGGAAACAACCTGTTCCAAGGCAGAGACTACCAAGTGGCAGTGGACGCCTGTCAGGAGGCTATTGATGAGTACGGGGCTACTGCTGTACTGTATTCCAATTTAGCTGCAGCGTACTTGAAACTCGAACAGTGTGTATCTGGATTGCTTAATTTCGGCATGAACACCACTGGACATTTGTAAATGCTAGATATGATGATGCTGAAGACGCGGCAACAGAAGCTCTGGCATTGGACCCCAAAATGGCCAAGGCTCGTTACCGTCGTGGTTTAGCCCGGAAAGAAAGTGGGCAGTACAGAGCAACTTTGATAGGTAAAATCCTCATTTGACAGTGTGAGAGATCAGTCAGTCAGACATACTATCATTCAGATTTCAAGGCTGTATTGGAACAAGATTCTATGCACACTGAAGCTCACCATCAAATGATGGAAATACAGTTTTTCTACAACAAGTATGGGGATGAATTCTCAGAAGGTGTTGATGTTGAGGGGCTAGGCTATGGTTGGCCCTACTATGACAATGAAACAGTGCATGTTTTGGACAGTGAATCTGACTCCAGTGATTGTTGCCATCTTGGGAATGATGTCCCCTGCCCTTTTTACAATCATGGAGGTTGCTTGTGAAAAGACAATTGTTGCTATTTGCATGCACCCAATGATTTGAGTGAATGTGACGAGCTGTATGTGATTTCTTTCTTCATTCTCTTTTTGTTTACAAATTTTCAGGGATTGGAATGTATGCCTTTATTCCCTGTTTGACTCATGCAAGTTTGGGGAGGCAAGATGTGTCTACTCTCATGACAAAAGTTTCCTTCCTCATGGATGGTGGAGCCATCCAGAATATGTGACCTTGATAGAGGAAAAGTTTGA
>JABCKS010024883.1:7257-71877 GCA_018851325.1 Termitomyces sp. DKA19 | reverse complement strand
ATGAGACAAGTTAGCAAGTCCTGGGGATGGAAACAGAACCAGGGAAGTTAGATGACCAAAAGGGGAAGGAGTTGAGATAAGATAATGGAAGATGGAAATGATTAAGTCAAGAGAGGGGCCAGGAATGGAGAGTTGAGAGAACTTAGAGTAAAGAAAAGAAAGGAGAACAACGAGATTAGATTAGAAGTACAAGATGAATGGAGACAAGACAGGGAGATGAAATGAGACAAGTATGACGAAAAAAAGAAGCAAGTAAAGTATTGAGACTGGGGCATGTGAGAAAATAAAACAGAGACAAAACACAACAGACAAGACAAGGTTACAGTAATATCAAGACTAGAGTACCTACTTACTACTCTGCACCTTATATACTACTTAGTATGTATGGCCCAGGGATCAGGCCCAGGTTCCAGCAGTGGGTTGCAGCGCTGGGGCTTGGAATGAGACCCGGGGGCCATGCAGACGGGGCGAGGTTAAGACATGTCACATGGCATGGAGGTCTTACACTGGGAATGCAGAGATATATGGTGGTGGTGCGGTGAGGAGGGAGTGGGAGTGGCATGTGGCATGTGGAGGTTGACAGCAGTGATACGCAATCATGATATATAATGGGAGTCTTGGTGCGGGTCAGGGGTGATGGGTGGTGCCAGCACTAATGTGATGTGATAGCCGAGACCTGGTGCTGATGTGGTAGTCACAGCAGTGATGGCCAGGAGAGTTAGCCGGGTAGTGGTCCAGGCTTGGAGTGATTGTGGGGGTGGTTCTAGGAGTGCTGGAGTCCTGGGGCTGGGGCTGAGTCCCAAGGGTTAGTAGCGGGTTGTGACATCACCTCCCCTTCAGCATTGAGACTCTTGAGATATGCAGAATCATGGGTGGCTGTGTAGCTTCTGGTGTCAAAGTTGAAGTCTGGCAGCGATCAAGAAGCCCTGTACACAGATAAAGAAAAAAAAACTTCACCAAATTTTTTCCAACCATTTTTCCTTATGTCTTCATCCTTATCGTCGTCCCCTACCCTTCCTACTATCGTGGTCTAGCTGTGGTCTGTGCAGTCTGCACTGGTGTCGCCGGTGCACCCTTGACCCCCCTTGGCCCCAGAGGTGTTTCATCCTATACTAGCAGCCAATCAGGTGCCCCAGGTGGAGGTTATGCCTGAACGGTTCACCCTGGTAGTGGGTCGTCCCTGAGGCCCTCCAATGTTAGTCTAGTGCCACCAGCATGGCTTGGTAAATCATACCTACCTCTGAGTCCTCCTGTACTAATGATTTGCAGTGTCTGTTTTGTACCCATCATAGTATGGCTTGCAAGTTCAAGGTGCCGGTGGCTGGGGCTTGCAGGGACTTGTCAGTGTACCTGTTGTGCAAGTCCAAGCATGAATGGTACTCCATATTATGGCTGTGGCAGGCATTGTGTGTAGTGACTGAGCAGGGTTGGTCACTGGATTGGGTGCAGGAGCAGATAGAGGGGCATTCTTGGTTGCAAGCAGCGATGGTGGCAGCTAGGGAGGGGGGTTCACATTCCGAAGAGGTCAAGGAGGAGGGTTAGTTGGGAGACAAGGAGGAGTTGAGTGACAGCGAGGGTGAGGAGGAGGTGGCCTCAGCCCTAGTAGTCTATGTGGGACTGCTGCACAGGAAGTAGTGGCCATCGGCGATGGTGCAGGGGAAGTGGCAAGCCTCTCCATTGCCCGAGGCAGGACCTAGCAAGAGGCCCCACAGTGATGCTGCGATGGCGGGCCCCCTGAGGCTTCATTTCTTTTTACTGATGATGGTATGTTCCTGGTCCCCACCACAAGAGTCAATGGAGCAGAGCCTGCTAGCATCCACTGTGGAGTTGCACTGGTGCCTGTAGGAGGGGTATATGTAGGCAGAGAGGGAGCAGAACAAATTGGTGGTGGTGACAATGGATTAGGACTGGGCTTGACAGGATCAAGATGTAGTATTAGCAGCAGTGCAGGAACAGGATGTGGAGCTAATGGTGCTAAGGGCACAAGTGGCAGAGCTGAAGTCCAGGGTAGTGAGAGAGATGCCAGGGGGAGGAGGCTCTGCGTAAGTGGTTTACTTGCTGCATGGTTGGTTAGCTGACTCTCAATGTAGACTGAGCCCGAAAGCACTGATTGCTCCTAGATGGTGTATCGGTGGCCCATGCCTTGCTCTAGGAAGGTGTGGGCTGGATGCCCTTCAACTTGCCGGTGGAGCTAGAGATCAGTCTGGCTCAGCTGGACATTTTGTTGGTAGAGCACTGGTAGCACAACACAATTGCTCCCAGGTTATGGCTGGGCATGGTGGTTGATACGGGGGAGGAGTTATCAGTATGGAAGGAACATCTGGCAGCATTGGCAACCCAGATGGAGACAGCAATGCTGGTGACAGGGCCAGTGGTGGAGAGTCAGAAGGGAGGTGACAAGGGGGGGGATTAGTTGCCACACTGGCTCGAGGCCTATCCTTCTGCCTTTTGGACTTGTTGTCACTTTTGCATCATCTTGTTCTTCAAATGTTTGTATCATTTTGTAACTTAGGAAACTTGTTTATACTGTTGCGGTGTCTGGGTTTCTTTTGGAAGTGAGAGTCTGAAGATGGAAAGTATGCAAGAAAACACATAGGGGTCTTGGTGGGAGTTGAATCCCTGATCAATCTAGAGGCAGGGGTTATACCTACTGATGCCATCTGTGAGTGCTAGTCTCAGGGGTCTCAGGGCTTGTTGGAGTGTTGCTGGTGGAAGTCTTGGAGCTTAGTAGGGGTGTTGGCAAGATTCTTCCTAGGTTCCTAAGTGTTGTTCTTGGGCCTGTAGCTTTTCCAGCAGATAAAGTAGTGAGGGTGGCTGCAAACGAGGCAGGAGTTAAGGATGTGGTCAACCTTGTAGTGGTATTTGTCCTCAACTTTGACAGGGAGCAGTCAGCCGAGTCGCTATCCAGAGAAGGGGTCTAGGGCATATTCTTCAAGGAGGCATACGTGGAAGACTGGGTGTAGTCCCTTGAGTCCTGGGGGTAGGTCAAGTTTGTAGGCATGAGTGAAGACCTTTTGGAGAACCTTGAAGGGGCCAAGGTATTTGTGATTGAGCTTAATCAAGGGTTGCCAGGTCTTCAAATTGCACTGGTTAAGCCAAATGAGAGTGCTGGGGGTCCAGTTGGGGGTTGATTTGTGGCGGGTGTCGGCATACTTAGTGTAGGCCTTGTTGGCGGTGTCAATTTCATCCTGGAGGAATTGGTACAGTGACTGGAGATCCTGGGCCACTTTATGGGCTATGTGGGAGGGGATGTCTTTAAGGGAGAGGGTGAGCTGAGGGTTATAACCTTTATTAGCATAAAAAGGTAATATGCTGGTGGCGGAGTGAGAAGTGTTGTTGTAAGGTAAACTCTGCCAAGGGTAGTTCTGTGCACCAGTCATTCTGCAGGTAGTTGACGTAGAGATGGAGGTACTGTTCTAAGGTCTGGTTCACTTATTCAGTCTGGCCATTGGTCTCCAGGTGGTAGGTGGTAGAGAGGTTAGTTTTAATCTCAAGGGCCTTACACAGAGACTGCCAGAACTGAGAGACAAATAGGGGGCCACAGTCAGATATAATATTGTTTAGGAGTCTATGCTTAGAGAACATGTGTTCAAGAAATAGTTTGGCAAACTCCAAGGTGTTATTAGTGGTGGAGAACCTTGGCCCGGAGACACGACTCATAGGCTCAGACATACTGGGAGATGTCCTTCTTCATACCTGGCTAAAAGTAAGTCTGGGAGATGAGTTGGAGGGTCTTATGAATCCTGGGGTGCCTGCAGAGCTTATAGTCATGGTGTTGGCACAGGATGTCCAGGCAGATCTTCTGATGGTCCAGGGCATAGATTCGTCCATTCTGGAGCAAGAGTCAGTTGTCAGGAGAAAGGATGAAGGGGCAGTCATTGTCAACCTCATCAGTGGGGGTGTTTTGGGGGTTGTGCTGAGTGAAGAAGGTGTCCCAGGGGGTGTTGCGAATTTGGTGTAGGATACCTTCTTCATTCATAATCAGTATGGCATGAAGGTGTTCAGGTGAGATTACCACTCGATGGTTAAATGCATTGTGTTCTGCCTTAAACAACTTCTTAAGATACATGTCTGGTCTCTAGGTGAGGGCATCGGGTTTGGCACCAAGTCAGCCAGAGCAATAGTGAATGGTGAAGTTGTATTCGAAGAGGATTTCAGACCAATGGGCTTGGCAGCAGCTGAGCTGCTTGGTCATGGTGAAGTACTATAGGTTGTTGTGGTCTGAGTAGACTTAGATGCAGTGCAGGGTGTCCTCAAGGTAGGCCCGCCACTGCGTGAAGGCTTCAATGATAGCAAGGAGCTCCTTGTCATAGATGTCATAATTGAGCTCTGCAGGGATCATCAAGTGGGTGTAGAAAGCAACGGGCTAGAGCTCGTCACCACCGGGATCCTTCTGCGAAAGTATACTAGTAATGGCATAGTCAGAGGTGTCATATTCAAGAACAATGGGGGAGAGAGAGGTTGAAGTGGCAGAGGATAGAGGTGGAGGTGAAGGCCTTCTTGAGGAGGGTGAATACACTTTGGCATTGGCTATCCCAGTTCCATAGAGTGTCCTTTCTTATGAGCTAGTTGAGGGGTTTGGTGATTCCAGAATAGTTATCAATGAACCAGTAGTAGAAGTTAGCAAAACCAAGAAAAGACTACATCTCCTTTACGCTCCGGGGTGGGAGCCAATTGAGGATAGCTTCCACCTTGGCGGAGTCCATACAAATGTCATCTGGGGTGATGATGACACCAAGGTACTTGACTTTGGTGGTGTAGAATGAGTACTTCTCCAGTTTGGTGTATAGGTGGTACTCCCGGAGTCATTTGAGGATGCGGCAGACGTGGGAGTAGTGTTCTTCCAGTGAGTTTGAATAGATAAGGATGTCATCCAGGTACACAATGATGAAGACATCATTCATATCATGGAAGATGTCATTCATAAAGTACTGAAAGGTGGCTGGGGAGTTGGTCATACCAAAGGGCATCACTAGGTACTTGAAGAGGCTGTAGCAGGTGCAGAAGGTGGTCTTCCATTCATGCCCTGGGGCTATACGGATGTTGTTATAGCTGGAGCGGAGGTTGATTTTAGTGTAGACTTTAGTACTGTAAAGGCGATCAACAAGGTCACCGATGAGGGGAAGTGAATACTGGTTCTTTTTTGTGACTTTGTTGAGGCCCTAGTAGTCAATGCAAAGGCATAGGGAGCCGTCCTTCTTTTTTGCAAACAGAACTGGAGCCCTGGCAGTGGAGATCGAGGGTTGAATGAACCCTTTATTGAGCATGTCATCAAGGTAGTCTTTTAGTGCATGGAGTTTGATTTCTGACATGTTGTAGATCTTGCCAAAGGGGGGTGTGGTGCCATCTTCAAGGTTGATTTTGTGGTCATATGACCAGTGAGGGGGGAGCTCCTTGGCGCTTCCTTCGGAGAACATGTCAGCAAACTCATGATACTCTGGGGGAACTACTTTGTGTAATATTTGTTTCTCTGTTTTTTTATTCTGGAGCAGTCGTATCTGTGCCTAGGTGTTCTTCCGGAAGCACCAGGAAGATATGAAGCTGAAAGGTGGGGGTGCTGTCCTGGAGGATATGGGCAAAGGGAGCTGGGCTGATAATTTTGATATCAAGGGTGTCCGAGTCAAGGGGTTTAAAGGGTTGACCCATGTTACCAGGGCTTGGGGTTGTCTAGGGGCAAGGGGTGGGGTAGTGTGGGCCTTTATACTTGTTGTAGGGAATGTTGGAGGGAAGGACTGAGGGTGCACTTGAGATGTGTCGAGTGGAGGAGGGCTCACCAAAGTTGTCTGGGGGTGCTGTAGGATCGCCAATAGCTCCAGCCTTGCTGGGGTTGCTAGTAGGTTGGAGGCAGAGGCTGATGGTAGCAAGACAGGTGCTGGTCCCAGGGAACTTCATGGTAAGGTCCTTCCAGTTGATGTTGGAGTTGATGTCGCATAGTCAGGGTAGTCCTAGTACGATGGGGGTGACCTCTGGGAGCTGTGTAACTAGGAGCTGGACTGGGAATCGGAGACCATTGTCAAGAGTGATAGAGCTGGTGTGGGACTTAGTGATAGGCCCAGCAGGGGTGGACTTACTGTCAAAGAGTTGTAGCTCCATTGGTCTATCGAGGGGGTCATAGCTAAGGTTGAGCTGGTTACTAACAAATGTCCTGGTGGCCCCACTGTCAACAAGAGTGGTGAGAACCCATGATGAGTCACCAAGTCAAGTATTGAGGATGAACGACCAAGCAGACTTTGAGCGGAGTTGTGGGGGGGGGGTGTGGAGATGGTTGGCAGCACTGACTGGAGCAGTAACATTAAAGGAGATGGGCTCTAGGGGCTCCAAGGCTTGGTGGTCAAAGTGGAGGGTGAGGTTCCACCAATCAATGCAAGGGTTGGTGGAGTGGAGCCAGGGAAGGCCCAAAATAAGGGGGGCAGAGGCATACAAGTAGGTCACGAGCAGCCAAAGGTCTTATTACTGACCATTGGCAAAGGTGAGGGTGGTCTGCATGTAGTGAGTGATGTCACTGGCAGAGGTAGAGCTGCCATCAAAGAGAGTGAGGTGGGTGGGAAGGGGTAGTTTCTGAGGAGTAGCAGCCAGTGTTGCCAGGGATTCATTGATGAAATTGTCGGTAGTGCCACTGTCAACCAGGGTACTGACCAGGGCAGAGATGTGTGGGAGGGTGGTGCGGAGGAGAAGAGTTTGGGAGGACTAGGAGGGGGGATGAGCCAAGAGGGTGTCCAGGGATAGAGCCATTGTACAAAGGTATGTAGCTGGGGCAGAGAAGATATTAAAGTCCAGTCTACAATTTAGTGCATCTTTGTGATTTAAACCACTGGGTTGTTTTCTGTAAACCAGAAGTTACAGTCTTCACCATCAATAGTCTACATGGCTTGTCCCACAACCTGGCATTTAGGACATTCATTGATGAAGTGACCTTGCTCACTGCATAAAATGCATGCCCCCTTGCACTGTCACTTCTTCTGTGTCTCCTCTGGTACGTCAATCCACAACCAGTTCTTGAACCTATTTGTGCACAGGGCCTCCTCATTGTTGGCATAGTCCTGGGCATTGTGAGGGTCTGTAGGTGAGTTGGAGTTGGTCTAGTTGGAGTCTGGGGCTTCCTGCATATTGGCAGCATTGAGTTGCATTTTGTAGGTGGGGTCCCAAGGGTCAGCTAGTGTTGGCCAGTCCTTGTCCCATGAATGGCTGAGTGGCAGAATTGGGAGGCAGTGCAACACTAGTGGTCCAGTTGCCTGCAGCAGCCCTGCTTTGCTAGTTGGAGTTTTCAGAGAGGTTCTAAGGTATGCAGGGTGCTGAGTACTCACTGTGATCCTCCCAATACCACTGGTCAATCTGGATGATGAAGGCCTTGTAACCATCATAACTGGGTTACTTGGGGGTGAGGCAGAGGACATCCTTGATACATTGAGGCAGGGTATGGTGAAGAGCGAACTGGAGAGCATTGTAGTTCCAGCCAGTTTTGTAGGCCTCCTTTTCAAATCATATGATGAAGGTGGTGAATTGCTCATTGTTACATATCCAGAGATTATAGAGGTTCTCCTTGGCTTCCACTACAGTGTCAAATACTCCAAACTTACTGGAGAACTCCTGGACAAAGGCCTGCTAGTTTGACAGTACCAGACTGTTAGGGTTGAACTGGAGCAGTGCCATGTAGTGATCAAAGGCTATGCCCTGTAGATACGAGGCAGCAAAGGCCACACATAAGCTCTTAAGCTGGAAAGTGAGGGACTTAGCTTAGAACATAGTAAGACACTAGGTGAGGAATATTCTCCATTTGCAGGGGTCGTGGCTGTGGAAGGATTCAAGCTTCTGGATGTCGAGTTTGCCTTCACATGTCAGCACATCACAAATGTCATCCTGTGGATTGGGGTTGCAAAGCAGGGGTGCTGTGTTGTAGTAGTAATAGTAGTGGTTTCTCCTGCCATGCTGTGGAGGAAAGGCGTCCATTGCCAGACTCCATCCACCAGGAGGTCCACTGTTAGGGGGTCCTCTGCCAGGAGGTGGTCCACTGTAGTTTTCTGGGGGCAGGCCCTGAGCCTATTACAAAGGTGGTGGTCCTTTAAGGAGTGGTGGTCCTTCAAGGTGTGGTGGTCCTGGGTTGGCATTGAAAGGTCAGCTAGGCAAAGGTCCCGGGGGAGCAAGGGGTTGCGGGGATCCCTGAGAAGGGGGTGGTCAAGGTGCGCCAGGGGCTGCAGGCTACCAGAGAGGTGGGAGGTTGTTGAGGGGAGGGGGAGGGTTGCCATGGGGATAGCATAGGTCAAAGTGGGGGGGACGGTCGCATTGGAATTTTGGGGCAGGAGCTCCGCCAGGTGATGCTGAACCACCACCAGGGGCCTCTAGCTCATTAATGTAGGAGAGGGAATAAATAGAGGTGTTGTCATTGTTGGCGAGTGGGGGTTGGGGAGGAGCATTAGGGCAGAGATTGGTGGCAGCAGGTTGCCCCCATATACAGAAGGTGCTGGGGAGAGAGTTCACACAAGGGCGCACTGAGAGACCAATGGTATAGATAGTGGGCTGGTCAAAGAGTCCCCCAGTGGGGTTGAGGGCCTTCAGAATGTTGGACGCTGCATTGAACTCCCCCTGCTAGTGGGGTATTGGGATGGGGGCAGGGTCCCAGAGCTTAGTTGGCTTCTCGCGCTGCATGTGAAACAATTATACAGGGTCCACGGAGTCCTCAAAGTGCCGGGAGGTAGGGCTAGTGTGGATCTTGTCCACCAGGGCATGCAGTTCATCTCAGAGATGGAGATCTACCTGTAGCATGTTCCAGGCACTTTCAGGGATAGCTCTGCATAGATAGAGCTCATAGAATTTGAGGAGGCAATTGGCCCATTGCTCCAGGGTCCCAGAGAGGTCACTGTGTCCCAAGCTGACAAGGAGAACATGGGCACGTTTTGCAAACTCTGCTAGAGATATACAAAGTGACTATAGGACTTTATTACACTGTTGGATATAGGCTGTGATCCTTTGGCAGCCTAGGAGGGAGGGAAGTGTGTGACTAGGGGGCGCCACAGGAAGTCGAGGCCAGGGGAAGTAATATGTGTCAGGGTATCCCTGCAGAGGCGGGGGCAGGACAGGGGCAGGTTGGGTATAGTACTGGCCTGGGGTAAAGAAGGCAGCACTTGTATGCACTGGGGCTAAAGGTACCCAAGCGCCGGGTGGTGTCTCTGGCATACCTCCAGGCAAGACCTGCTGATGAGTTCTTGTAGTGGCCTACAAGAAATCACATTGCCAGTCCTGGGGAATACCTTGGCTGATAGAAGGGCCATAAGGTACCTGAGTCTGATCCAGAGCCCAGTAACTAGGGACAAGAGTGAGGTAATGTTTAATTGGGGGGGCCAAATATAGAAGCTGTGGGGTACTCATAGCATGGTACAGGTCTTCCATAAGCATTGGTCTGATAGCCAGTGTGCTGGTAGGTGTGTGTGTAAGTGGCCATAGTAGATGGTAGAGTAAGGTGGGGAGTCTTGATATTATGTCAGGTTCCACTGACCATGGGAGCTCAGTCTACTGGGTGAACCACCTTACGGCTAAGCACTATGTACATAAACACAGAGCACTGAAAGGAGCATGAGGCATAGGAGACTGAAGCGGGGTGGAGGGCAGTGTGTGGAAGAGTGCCAGTAGCATCGGTGGTTGAGACGAGTGCTGAGGAGGGTGAAGGACAAGTGCCAGGGAGTTAGTGCGAGTCCCGGGGGTGTAAGAGGATGAGACAAGTTAGTGAGTCCCGGGGATGGAAACAGAACCAGGAAAGTTAGATAACCAAAAGGGGAAAGAGTCAAGATAAGATAATAGAAGATGGAAACGATTAAGTCAAGAGAGAGGCCGGGAATGGAGAGTTGAGAGAACTTAGAGTAGAAAAGAGAAAGGAGAACAACGAGATTAGATTAGAAGTACAAGATGAGTGGAGATAAGACAGGGAGACAAAATGAGACAAGTATAATGAGAAAAAGAAGCAAGTAAAGTATTGAGACTGGGGCACATAAGAAAATGAAACAGAGATGAAATACAATAGACAAGACGGGGTTACAGTAATATCAAGACTAGAGTACCTACTTACTACTCTGCACCTTATATACTACTTAGTACATATGGCCCAGGGATCAGGCCCAGGTTCCAGCAGCAGGTTGCAGCACTGAGGCTTGGGATAAGACCTGGGGGCCACAAAGACAGGGCAAGGTTAAGACATGTTGTGTGGTGCGAAGGTCTCATACTAGGAATGTAGAGACATGTAGTAGTGGTGTGGTGAGGAGGGAGCAGGGCATGGCGTGGTGTGTAGAGGTTGGCGGCAGTGATATGCAATCATGATGCATGATGGAGGTCTCAGCATAGGTCGGGGGTGATAGGTGGTGCTGATGCTGATGTAATGTGATAGCCAAGACCTGGTGCTAATGTGGCGGTTATAGCGGTGATGGCCAGGAGAGTTGACTGAGTAGCAGTCCAAGCTCGAGGTAGTTGTGGAGGTAGTTCTGGGAGTGCTGGAGTCCTGAGGCCAGGGTTGAGTCCTGGGAGTCAGTAGCAAGTCATGATAACCACCCAGGAAGGAACTAGTAGTCTTAATGGTCACTAAGGATTCCTAGTCATTAAGGTCTATTATGATGCTAATCAACAACCAAGAAGAAATAGAGTATATCATGGATAGTAGGTCTCAGATTATCTCCATATCAGCAAAAGTTGCTAATGATCTTGGCATATCTTACAATTTCAGTATTATTTTGAACATACAGAATGTTAATAGTACATTAGATAGATTGCTAAGACTTGTTAAAAACATACTTTATATTATTAATGATTTGACACTATATCTTCAGATTCATATATTACTATCCTCTACCTATAATATTCTCTTTAATTGACCCTTTAATATTCTTACTAAAAGTGTGGTCAATACTCTTAATAATATCAAAACTACTATTATGGTTATAAACCCTAATTCAGGCATGCAATATATGATATCAACATTTTTCCATAGAAAATATAAAAGAAACAATTATTAAAAAGTTTGCTACAAAACAAAACTACTTCAGTTCTTTCGATACCAATCAAAATAGTAATGACACTAACAATTTAGTAACCATTATTAGCTATGACCATTCAACTGGTTTAGTGACATATATAGCTTTTTACAATTTATATAATGATATTTTACTTACAATGTTTTATACATATATAAACCTTACTTTGGCATACCTTTACACAACTGTTAATGACATTTGTTCATCTTTACTACTTCTTTGTTTTTATTTTGTTTCAATTGATATTTTTAACCTTTTAATTCTTGAACAGACTTTACTCCTTGATACTTACATTATAGACCTTGCATTAAACTATATTAACTTTCCTTTCCATATACAGTATATTACTAACAATCCTACTAAAAAAAAAGAGTATAGGTGAAAAAGAAATACAAATCAGTTACTATAAAAATCAAATCTATTGCTAACTATATTAGCAAAGACTTTAGAATCAAGCAACAAATCCTTGATAATCTACTAGTGACTATGCCACTTCTTGATTTAAACCTTCCCTTATTTATACCAACTTAGTAATTTACTAGTGACCAACAAGTGACATTTATTAAAGACTACAACAACTGATTTTTTCACTAGTGATAAACTCAATGTTCTTGTAGATCTTATTGTTAAGCAGAAAAAGGCTTTTGCTTGGGAAGACTCTGAATAAGAAAGCTTTTGCTCTAACTTCTTTCTTCCTGTCAGGATACTAACAATTTTCCATATTCTCTAGGTTTAGTATAATCATTCTATTTTCCCAGAACTTAAAAAAAAAGTATGCAAAATCATCTGTGATAAGATCAAGGCTAGTATCTATAAACCCTCAAATTCTACTTATCAATCCCACTGATTTTATATTTTTGAGAAGAGTAGTAAGTTCTAAATTGTGTATAGTCTAGAGCTGCTAAACTGTATTATTATTTGCTATTTTAAAGTACTTTCTTTTCTAGATCATGTTGCTAAGTCTTTTGCTGAATAAATTTGTGGAGTGACACTAGACCTTTTTATTAGCTATAATAAGCAATTAATTGACCTAGCTTCCTATAATTTAACAACATTTTAGACCTTATTTAGCACTTTTTGTTTAGTAACCCTACTAATAGGTTGGATTAACTTAATGCCAATCTTCCATAATAATATTACCTTCATCTTATAGCTTAAAATCCTCAATAATATACTCAATTTTATTAATGATGTTGATGCTAAAGGTCTCAAAAACTAGAAGCTAATTAATAGTATTTTTATTAAGCATCTTGCTAATCTAAATATTTGCTTAGCTCTCTAGGAGTTCTTTGAGCTTTTTAACTAGATTCTTCAGCAAATGAAATACTATGGTGGTACATTTTCTAGTCACAAGCTTGTCTTATGCACCTCAATATTTAAAATCTTAGAACACATTTGCATGCCTAACAGTTAAGTTCCTAATAAAAGTTGCTTAGCCTTACTTGAGTAGTGAGGTTTCTGCCAGTTGCTATCTGAAGTTAGAGCCTTTTTAGATATGGTTAGCATTCTTTGAATTTTCATTAAGAATTTTACTTATTGTACTAATGACTTAATAAAACTCACACATACTAGTGTTTCATTTAAGTTTGATCCTGATCAAGTCAATGCTCAACAAGACCTTATTAATGCTTTCAAAGATACTAAGCCCCTAATCCCTATTAACTATAAATTATCTGACCTTGTCATTTTAACAGTTGATATGTTATACATTGTTATAGGCTACTGCCTCTACTAGTATTATAGCAACAACTACAAAGAATGTTACTATAATCACTTTGAGTCTATCATACTTAACAACAGAAAATCATAATTTAGTCAGCCCAAGTTTGAGCTCTATGGCCTTTACTGGGCTTTGCAGGCCTTACAGATGTATCTTATAGAAGTTAGAAACCTCATCATTAAAGTTAATGCTTGTTACATCAAGGGTATGCTTTAGAACCCTGATATTCAGCCCTCTGCTAGCATGAACTACTAAATTATAGCAATTTTGATGTTTTATTTTAAGCTTATGTATGTTAAAAGTACTTTCCATAGCTTAGATGAACTTTTGTAATGACTACTACAGTCTAGTGACCTTCTATTTGATGATAGCAATAACTTGGTATATGAGGATTAGATTAATTAATTATATGGCTTTATTCACCAAGTCTAGCTCCCTTTCCCCTTACTTTGTCATATCTCTTCAGTTTCATGATTCATACCTCCAGTCCTTGAGTACTAGCCTTTAGCAACATTTGCTAATAATACTTTTAATATAGCATCCTCACATTTAGTAACTATTAATGATTTTCTGCTTTTATGGGATAATGTTACTACCATATATAGTGATGTGCCACATTCTACTAAGGCTATTGCTAGTGACACATATATTACTTTGATTCAGAAGTAGCTTAGCAATTTAGTCATGTCAGATAATTTTAGCAACAATGCTTATGCCAAGTTTATTTACTATACCATTATGTTTTTTACTATAAATAGTAAGCTTTGATGATGAAATAAAGATAGTATCTATAAATTATTCATTCCTACTAACTATTGTTTGCAAATCTTGTAAACAATACATAATGATTTGGGCCATAGAGAACTTTTTACTATTTGCTCAGTCCTATTGGAATGTTTTTAGTGGCCCTAAGTTAGTACTGATATTGTATGGTATATTTATATATGCCATATTTGCTAGATTCACCAAATAACAAAAGTACTCATTCTACTAGTTGTTGTTACACCAGCACCTTTATTTAGCAAGATATATATTGACACTATATTCATGCCACCTTTCAATAGGTTTAAGTATATCATTCAAGGACACTATTTACTAACATATTATTCTGAGTTCTGTATGCTCACTAGAGAAAATAGTAATGCCATTGCCAAGTAGTTATATGAAGATGTCATTTAGTACTAAGGGGCTCTTAGCAAAATTGTTACCAACAATAGCACTCCCATTCTAAAAGCTATGACTTACTTAGTAAAAAGTACAACTTGTACCATATTTAAGTCTTTGGGTACAACAAGTGTGCTAATGGCATAGTTAAACAACCTCACTTTGACATTTACCAGGCTCTCTTCAAGGCAGTGGATGGTAATCAATTCAGGTGGAGTACTACATGTTATTTAGTTTTTTAGTCAGAATATATTATAGTGTACAAGCAAATGAGTTGTTTCCCTTATTATACTGTTACTAGTACTTATTCTCTTCTCCCTACTAACATTGTGGAAGTGATATATCTGCAATCATCATCTAATTCCCTATTGTTATCTACTGACCTTATAGCCTACCAAGCAATCAATTTACAATGCTATCAAAAAGATCTCAAGTGACTCTATAACATTGTCTTTAGTGCTTATCATTTAGCTGCTATTTATTTTGAAGTAAAACATGCTGCTATGATTTATAACTATAATTTTTAGACCAGTAACCCTGTATTGATGAAGAATACTAAAATTAAAGTATCCCATAACAAGAAGATAAGGCCTCATTACTTAGGCTTTTTGGTGGTAATATCTTGTAACTATGAAGATGCTTATATCCTTTATAAACTAAATGGTTCAGTTTTACATTGACTAGTAGCCACTTTTTGCTTGATTCTATATTTTGCTAGAGAATGCATATCAGTGCCTAGCAATACTTTTGACATCAATACCTCCTACTTATATAAATTCAAATAAACTGATCTAGTGGACAATAATAATATTAATGATGTTACTAATAAAACTAATAACTAAATAACTATTCACTAAGTTTTAGTGACCTTTATTTTTAATTTTACTTATACATTTATTATACAGTCAAAAAAACCATCATTTACAATATAAAAACATTAAGTCCTTCATTTTGTCTATTTTATATTATCTCTTGTTCATTTTACTTCATAGACTTTTACTTCTTAATATTTTTTGCTATAATACTATTAATAAGACCCATCTGTCATTGAGTACAGTTATCAACATCTCCAACTATCTTATTAAGATAACATGGGACCTGGAGATTAGTATGAAATTTGCATTAGACCTTAGCAACCATAGAAATTTTTGGATTATGAGCATTTATTATGTGGAGCCTAGACCATGTATCTAGAATAACCCCTTAGCAACATTCATTAGCAATAACCTCTAGTAATATAGGCCCTTTGCTTTTAAAAGAAATATATCAATATATAACTTCTTAGACCCTTCATTTTTATTGATTACTAACATACTTAGACAATGTCTATACTTTAGATACTAACATTCAGTATGCTCTTTATTTTCATTCTAGCACATAGTATACACCTTTTGACATTAGATACTTATATTTGATTACCATCTTAACATTTAGCATGCATTTTAGCAGATGCTATTATCTATAGTAACTGTCTTTCTTTTTGGGCTATATTATTTACAAACAGTATAAATACCCCCTGTATATATCTAGTAGAACAATGAAGAAATGGGTAGAACAACTCCAAGTACTTGCCCTTTAGTATCTCTCTGCTTTAGAACTCATTCTCATTCATCTTTACTCTTGTTAACAGTTTAGTAACAAGCCTTAGCAAATTTGTTATTGATTCAGCATGATACTAAGTATAGGTACCCTTTGTATGTTAGTGTTTTAGCAATGTTAGTGACTATAGCTAGTGACAAGTCTCATATGTTCCTTTGTTTACTTTCCTTTTGATTTACATTCTTGTTTTCATGTCCTTCTTATTGCTAGGTTTTTATTTACTTTAGCAATACCTTCTTAGCAGTTATTTACCTAGTGATGTGTTTTTAACCCCTTTTCTACTTAGTGACTTCTGTTTATCTTACCAACATCACCATCATATACCACTTTACTTTCCATTTCAATTTCATTTTGTATTTAATGACTTAGGCTAACATTAGCAATTATTTTTACTTGCACCTCTTTTTACCCCACTATATACAGCTTTTGTTCTCTGGGACAATTACTAACTTGCCCTCATTCACATTCTACTGCCAGCTACCTTATCTGGTTGCTAGTGCACTCTAGATACTCCCTTTTGGTTTTCTGTATAGTAGCTAGGTGACATAGGAGCACATCACTGTGTTTAGTAACTTTTTACTAATGACTAGTACACCTTCAAAGTTTTCACACCATGATGATTTACTGAATATTTCCTCTTGTTGTTACTAGTGCCAAGCAGTAACCACTAGTACATAGCAATTATTCTGTCTTTGTCTTTTTTTTGATCTTAGACTTCATTTGGTTTTACTTACCTTCTGTTTCTTATATTGTTCCTTAATTCTCTTCTGACTTCACTTTACTATATCACATTTTTTTTAAAAAGGCCCCTTAAAGAGACTAGTCTATGCTACAATACAAGAAGATATGAAACCCCTTAAGGGGGTTAGTTTGTAATATAATAACAAAAACAATTTTTAGAGCAGCAGTCACTAAGTATTAAAGTCAGCATCATTACTAGGCACATCTTCCAGCTTCTCCTTTTCTCTTTCCTTGATCCTTTCTCCTCCTGCCAGGCCAAGAAAGTCTGGCAATCCTATTAATAGCTCTCTAGAGTAGCTAGTGACTGCTGAACAATGGTATAGTGGGAGCAAGCTTTCAGCAAGGCAGCCCTAGCCTCATCCAAAGACTACTGGAAGTGTTGCTTTAGTCTAGCAGCTCTCTCCTCAAATCCCTATAGCAAGGAGGCTAGCATCAACAGCTCTAGTAGTGTTAGGTCTCTACCTAGCCACTTCAGATTATTATTACCAACCTGCCTTATAGGGGCTGAAGTATGAAGCATCTGACAACATAATTGTTAGTAAAATAGATAGTAACAGAAGTAACTTACTAGCATTAGAATTGCTGCTACCTCACCCTTGTTCTCTGTCTCTGCTTCTGCCTCTTCCTCAGCTGCCTCTACTCCACCCTATTCTTTTTTGTTGTCTTCTTTCACCACTTCCTCTTCAATTGTCAATCTGTTAGTAGCCTCTTCAAATTCCCTAGCTGCTTCTTCTGTCTCTGCTATAGGGGTCACTGACTATATTTCAATGTTCTTCTTAGACTTCATAATGCTAGTGGTAGCTCAATGTTGCTTGGCTCAAGCTAGGAGTTCTTTGTCACTACTTCTACTAATCTTATCCTGACTTTTCTGAGGTTACTTACCCTTAGTGACTACCCAACCTCTCACTATTGTCTTGTCCTACTTGATTGGCAGATTCAAGCTCAAATACTTGATTTATATAGGGTGCCCTGCAGCTGCTAACTCCCTTTGCCTCCTCACAAACTCCCTAGCTTAACAAACAAAAGCAGCTCTAGTCACTATCATAGCAACAAAATAGCCTCCATGACTCCTTGATGATTGTCCATGGTAGGAGCAACCCTTTCTTGAGCTATCACAACAATAGTAAGGTTAAGTATCAGTAGGGTACCAGCAGCTTTTGGAATTGTTCTCTAACCAGCAGTAGTTACACTAGGAGAGGTTAGCAATATTCAAGCAAAAAAGTAAAAGAAAACTTACTACTCCTTATTCCACCCTAAACACTTGGCATTCTACTAGCAACACCATTATCTTTTTCTTTGTCTTTGCTAAGCTTACTCTAGCCTCTATCCCACTATTTACCACTGTAAAGGCTTTTTGCTAATGAAGAAGTCCTATGAACTCCTTGTCAGTAAAGGAGTCTTGAATGGGTTCCTATTGACAAGTTAGTAAGTGTCACTAAGCACTAGTAAATAAGTGAAAACTTACTTCAAATCTCTCATTGTCCTCTCTCACCTTTTCTTTGCCCTTAGAAGTCTTGTGGTGCTTTAATGACATCATCAACTTTTTAGTAATACCACTAATGACATGTTTGGAAGTAGAAGGGCTAGCCTCCTTGGTGTTGCATAACCCTTATTACAGCTTGCTCCTATCATTATTGTCAGCTCATATAGTGGATGCTGGAAGAAAAATTGGTTATTAAAAGACAAGTCCTCAAAAAGCTAAAGTTACCTAAGCAATGTTGCTAGTTTAGGCAATACCACTATTACTTACCATCATCCCAGCCTCCAAGTCTTCAAGAAGGTAGTTGAGGGAGGACACAGGAGGAGCCTAGCAAAAGATATTAGCAAAATTGTCAATATATCACTAAAAACAAAGAAAGTAAGATTTACTTACAAAATGTTTGTTGAACTTGTGCATCCAATCCTCTTCCTTGTATTTCTTATACAAGGCTCAACACTCTTAATCTACTTCTGCTAGCTTTGGTCAGTTAAGTCTATTACCAGTAGTCTCAAACCAATGAAGCTATATCTTGATGATAGTAGTAGCCATCTCATAAGGATTTGTTGCCAATTACTGGTAAACAGTTGCTAAAATATGACTAGCCTTCCCCAGAAAGACTTTAGCTATGGAATATTTATCAATCAAATCAGTAATAAAGAAGGCCATGGTGATTGGTGGAAAATAAGATAAAAATAAAAAAGCAGATAGGAGAAGTGGAGAGAACTGAGTTGAAGTTCAGCTAAGTACTAGTCTTTTATAGACATTTTCTTTTCTACATATGGACTATTCAAGCAATTATGGAATTTGATTGATTGAGAATAGTCAAAATTTCAGCATAGGGAAGAATGATAAGACCCATTTATTATTGAGTACAGTTACTGACATCTCTGACTATTTTATTGAGATAGTACATGACTTGGAGATCAATATAAGATTTGCATAAGACCTTAGTGACTATGGGAATTTTTGGATCATAAGTATTTATTATGTGGAGCCTAGACTATGCATCTAGAACAACCTTATCAAAAGTCACCTTAACAATGTTCACTAGTGACAATCTTTAATAACATAGGCCTTTTACTTTCAAAAGAAATATATGAACATATGACTTCTTGAACCCTTCATTTTTCTTGATTACTAACATACTTGAATGGCATCTACACTTCAGATACTAATGTTTGATATGCTCTTTATTTTTATTCTGAGATATAATATACACTTTTTGACATCAAACACTTATGTTTAGTTATCATCTTGACACCCAGTATGCATTTTGGCAGACACCATTACTTGTGGTAACCATCTTTTTTTTTAGGCTACATTACTTACAAACAGTATAAATACCCCCTGTATATATCTAGTAGAACAACAAAGAAATGGATAGAGCAACCCTAAGTACTTATTCCTCAGTATCTCCCTCAGCTTCAGAACTTGTTCTTATTCACTCTTACTCTCATTAATGGTTTAGCAACAAAGCCTTAGCAACTTCATCATTAATTTAGCATGGTACCAAGTATGAGTGCCTTTGTGTTATAGTGTCTTAGTAACATTAGCAACTATGGCTAGCAACAAGTCTCATGTGTTTCTTTGGTTACTTCCTCATTTAACTTACATTTTTGTTCCCATGTCCTCCCCCTTATTGCTAAGCTTTTACCTACTTTAACAACATCTTTTTAGCAGTTATTTACCTAACAATGTGTTTTTAACCTCTTTCCTACCTAGTGACTCCTGCTTACCTTACTGATATCCTTATCACATACTGTTTTGCCTTCTACTTCTATTCCATTTTTCATTTAGTAACATATCATTAGTGTTTAGTGACTTATGCTAATATTAGTGATTCTTTTTACTTGTACCCTTTTTCACTCTACTATCTACAGCTCTTGTTCTCTGGTATGATTACTGACTTGCCCTCACTCACATCCTACTGCCAGCTACCCTATCTGGTTGCTAGTGCACTTTAAGTCTTCTTTCTGGTTTTTTACATGGCAGCTAGGCAACATAGAAGCACATTATGGGTTGAACTAATCAAAGTTAGCTGAGGTGAATAGGAAGTGCTAGGCAAAGAGTGAGTATAAGATTATAATAAGTATTTTGTACATTCCTCTTTTTTACTAACTTTATCAATGTTTGTTGCTAGACTCCTCTTTCTAACTCCCTTAAGTACTTGTTGGAAGATTTTAAGATGGAAATGATAGTAAATGCTAGTAGTGTTGCTTGAAATTAGCAATATCATTAAGGTAACTTTTAGTTATTTGATGAGCTGTCTTCTAACAATCAGTTTTTCTTTCAGCACTCACTATGCAAGTTGGCAATAGTAATAGAAGCTGGCCATAGCAAAGGCTGTAGAGATATTAAAGAGGCTGGCCTTCTACTCCTAAACATACAGTTGGCAGCATTGTTAAAGACTCAATGATATTATTAAAGCTAAACAAGGTTTCTAAAGAAAAAGAGAAGAAAAAGACAAAAAAAATGATAATGAAAAGGACTTTAAGGCAAGTTCCCATTCAGTTACTAATGCTTAGCAACTACTGCTAAACCTTTTAACAGAAACCACTTCAAGACTTCTTCACTAATAAAAAGCTAATAGAACTTCTTCATTAGAGAAAAGCTTCAATCATTGTAAATATCAGAATAGATACTAGAGTAGTGTTGGTAAAGGTAAAGAGAAAAATAACAGTGTTGCCTATGGAGCATCATGCATTCAAAACCAAGCAAGGAACAGTATATTTTTACTTGAATGTTGCTAGACTTTTGCTAACTTTTCAGTATAATAATTGCTGGTCTGAAAATGATCCTAAAAAGTGTTGGTACTCTACCAGTGTCTAGCTTTACTATTGCTACAATAGTTCAAGAAAGAGCTGTTCCTACTATAGTTAATCATTAAAGAACAAAGAAGGTTGTTTTGTTGCTAAGATAGCAATATATACTGCTCTCATTTATTAGGCCAGAAACTTCATCAGGAAACAAAAGAAACTAACAGTTGCTGAATAGCCTATTCAGATCAAGCACTTAAGCTTGAATCTGCCAATAAAGCAGGATGAGACAATGGTAAGAGGATGGGAGATCATTAAAGGTAAACAATCCTAAAAGAGTCAACAAGAAGTTACTAGCAAGAAAAGTGGGAGTGGCAACAACAGTAATAGCAATAACAAGCCCTTGGCCAAGGCTAAGCAATAACAAACTATTACTAACAATATAAAGCTAGTAATGGAGGATATAATGATAAAAGAGGTAACACTGCCAGCAATGACTATAATAAGTAAAGCTAAAAGACTAATAGCAATGTGGGAAATAACTTTAGTAGTGATAGAAATTGAATTGATAAAGAAATAGGAAGTGATGGCAGTTGAAGATGAGGCAGAAGAAGAAAAAAAAGAGGTAGAGGTAGAAGAGGAGCAAAAAAAGCAAATCAAGGACAAGGAACAAACAACTCTGCTTCTGGTAAGTATAAAGTTGTATTTGTCACTGGAAGTTCTATTAATCCTTGTTGCTAGATTTTATATACCTCTCCTTCCCTCTGTGAGGTGGATGACAATAACTTAGGTCAACTAAGAAAAGACTTAGCTTTACTTGAGCTATTAATGCCAGTTTCTCTATTATAAGGGTATGAAAATTGTGCAGCTAAATTCAAGCAATGCTTTCAGTAAGAACTTGACACTGCTAGAGCAGAGTTGTTGAAGGCCAAAGCAAGATACAATATTGCTAAGTATTTGGTAGTAACTCTGTCTAAGTATCAAAAAGATTGCTAGACTTTTATAGCCTGGCAAGAAAAGAACAAGATTGTAAATAATGGGAAGGAGGAAGTAGGGAATGTGCTTAGCAACAACTCTAACCTTAATGTTTAATGACCATTGTTCCCTTTTCTAAGTTAATTTTTTTTTATATTTTGTCTTGTTCAATATTATAGACTAGCTCCTTTAGAGAGCTTTGTATCTTTTTGTCAAAATAGTATAGATTGGCCTCCTTAAAGAGCCTAATAAAATATACCATATTTGAACAGAAGTTAGGAGAAAATAAGGAGAAACAAAAGAAGAAGAAAAAGAAAATAGGTAAGATTATATATGGTCTAGAATTAAAAGAAATAACAAAGACAAAATAATTGCTATACACTAGCAACTGTTGCTTGGTGTTAATGATTAAAGGAGAAACACTCAGTAGATCATTATGGTATAAAAACCCCAAAGGCATGCCAAATGCTAGTGACAAGTCACTAAATACAGTATTATAGCAAAAAATATCAAAATAAAAAATAAAAAAGTCTGTGAAGTATTTTTAAACAAGTAGGTGATATAATATAGACAAGATAAAGGACTTAATGTTTTTATAAGGTATATAATGGTTTTTTAACTGTATAGTAAATATACAAGTGAAAGAAAAGGCAAAAAGAAATTGCTAAGGCTTAATAAATAGTTTTTAGTTGTTGCTTTTATTAGTAACACTGCTAGCATCATCATTATTCACAAGGTCAGTTTGTTCAAGTTCACATAAGTGAGAAGTGTCAATGTCAAATGCATTATTAGGCACTGATATGTGATCTTTAGCAAAATAAGGAACCAAGTGAAAGGCAGCTATTAGGCAATGCAAAACTGAACCATCTAGTTTACAAAGAATGTAAGTGCCTCCACAATTACAAGAAATTACTACTAAAGGGCCTAAGTAATAAGGTCTCATCTTCTTGTTATAGATAACCTCAATCCTAATGTTTCTTATCAAGATAAGGTTGCTAGTTTAGAAGTTGTAGTTATAAATCGTAACAGCATGCTTTGCTTCAAATGAATAGCAGCTAAACAATGAGCACTAAAGATGGTATCATGAAGTTACTAAGATTTTCTTGGTGACATTGGAGATTGATTACTCAATAGGCTATAAGATTGGTAGAGGATATGAGGGAGTTTGGCAGCAGTTATAAGTATGTTGCTTCTACTATATTAGCTGGAAGGAGGGGGTAGGTACCTTTAACAGCATAGTATAGGAAACAACCTATTTGCTTGCAAACTGTAACACATTCTGATCAAAAGACTGAATAACAAGCTGTACTCTACCTGGATTGATTATTATTGACTGCCTTGAAGAGAGCCCAGCAAACATCAAAGTGAGGTCACTCAACTATACCATTAGCACACTTATTATAGCTAGAAACATAGATGTGGTGCAAGTCATACTTCTTTGCTAAGTAGGCAACAGCCTTTAAGATGGGGGTGCCACTGTTAGTAACAATTTCACTAAGAGCTCCCCAGTGACAGATGACATCCTTATATAGCCACTTAGTAATAGCATCACTATTTTCCCTAGCAAGCATATGGAACTTGGAATAGTGCATTAATGAACAGCATCCTTGGATGATATACTTGAACCTATTAGAGGATAACATAAACATTGTATTAATGTATATCTTGCTAATAAGGGTGCTGGCATGGCAACAGTTGGTGAAATTAGTACTTTAGTTGTCTGATAAACCTAGCAGATGTGACAAGTACAAATATATTGAACAATATTGGCACTAACTTGGAGCTGCTAAAAATATTCTAGTAAGGCAGAGTAGGTAGCAAATAGTTCTCTATGGCCTAAATCATCATGCATGGCTTGCAAGATATGTAAGCAATAGTTGGTAGGGATAAAGAGCTTGTGGGTGCCATTTCTATTCTATTGCTAAATTTTACTCAGCTAGATAGAGGTACCAATCCTTACAGACTAAGCTAGGTAAGGATGGGACAGTCTAGAAGACTAGTCCCCTTATAGGACTGAACCAGATCACAAGAACTGGTACTCCCTTCCCCTCATTAGAGACCTTGTGGATCACCTTCAGAGTGCAAAAGTATAGGTCTGCAAAAACATCAACACGGGATTTGATGTCCATTGAGTCCATCCCTGAGCTAGATAAATGCAACTTAGATACCTAGATAGTCAAAATTTTCACTGAAATGCCCAAAACTTTGGGGGGGAGGGGAGGGGGTGTGTTTTCTCGATGTGCCGAGTTTGAATCGAAAGTTGGTTTGACGAAAAACAGTCTTATCACCGATATATCAAATTTGCCGTCTTTATATTGTCCACAAGTTCCTATCAACGTTAGCTTGCTGAACGGTTATGAGTTTGGACGACCGATACACATAACTTCACCACGCTTACGAGGCCCGTAATCGTTTTTGCTGCGAATTTACGCCATGTGTCGCGAGCGGACTGCGTGCACTTAGTAGGTCTACCGAGGCGTATTTTGTAGTATGACTTTAGCTGTTTTATATAGCGGAGGTAGATATCGTCAATTGTAACATTGTAACATATTATGGTACTCGAGTAAACACACGCAAGCTGCCAATGTTGTATCAACCCATCAGTTCGCACACAGACCAATCTCTCGGCTTCCGAGACTAAACCAACGAAACTCAATAAAGTTCTGTTCTGATCCAATCCTTTCCCCGCAGGAGAAATATCGGTCGTTATACTCAATTTTTCCTCTCTTTTTTGCGTCGCCCTCGCGCAGAATGTTCTTGGCATCATACTAATTCCCCTTTGGAATTCGCCGACAGGCCATGCCGGTCGCATACTCACAATACGCTGTCGGCTTTTTCACTCTGGTTTACATGGTTCAAAGGCCAAGAAATAATTCCTTTGTCAAAGTATATCGATATGGGTGCAATTGAGAAGGTTGAGGTTGTCGTCCTTCATCAATAACTCAGTCCAATCATGACGCCCGCGCTTTCACTCGAAATTTTTCGCATGCAGCGAGATTCATCCGATGTATTGATTACATTTGTCGTCGATCTCACCTGGGAGGCGCACATGATGCTTTCTCTGGAATTATGTCAGTATATATTATTTCTGGCCAAGAGATGTGCCACGAATCGGAATTCTTGTGCTGGTATATAAGGCTCAAGCTCCTCTGCAACGGACTTCAGTTCGTGACACCGAATTTCGAAGATGTCGAAATTGCTCTCTGTTGTCTCTTTGGCCATTCTGATAAACCACGCTGCTGCTGCTGTACCTGAATGGAGTCAATGTGCGTACATGGTTCAACTTTCAATTGCGAGCTTCAATGTTGAACGCTTGTTCGGTCAGGTGGGGGACTTGGCTGGGCTGGAGACGTAAGAAATTCTACTTTCTCTTTGCCGATTGAGTTGTACCGGCAGAACGTCTTTTTTACAGACCACCTGTAAGTTTGTGTTGGAGTCTGCCTGAAAGACAGCCTTATCTTCATCTTCTAGGTGCTTCGGGCACTGTGTGCACCTACATTAACGATTACTATTCCCAGTGCGTTCTTGCAATCAATAATTTGATTCCAAGGTAATCAAGAGGATAGATGTCTGCCAGGTGCAGCATCCACCACGTCTGTGCCCACTACGACCACGACTGCTACTGGTTCCACGTCTACTAGCGCTGCCACTGGTCTCGACGCTCATATGAAGGCTAAAGGCAAAAAATACTGGGTATTGACGTCCTATGTGTTAGATTTAATTGTGTTCATCTGTTCGTGATTGTCAGGGATCGTGTGCTGACCCAAACACCTTAAACATCGCAGGTAGGGAACCTCACTCTGATAATGATAAAAGCGACTGACAACGAAGTCAAGCTAATGTTGCCATCTTGAAGTCTGATTTCGGTGCTGTCACACCAGTGAGGATCATCCTGAGTTCCAAAGCACATTCTTATGTTCCCTGCTACTGATAGGAGAATTCCATGAAGGTATGGAAACACTTTTTACTTCACGTCATATTTGATTGAGCTTCATCGTAGTGGGATGCCACAGAAAGTTAGTGATTCGTTCCGAAGAAACCACATTCCACCGAGTAAACGTATCAAACAGATGTACAAGGACAGTTCACTTTTACTAACTCCGATGCCCTTGTCAACTGGGCAGTTTCTAACGGGAAGCTCATTCGTGGCCATACCCTGGGTATGATACCGCCACCTGCTTAGTTACAACCTTAGCTGATTGGTTGTAGTCTGGCACTCACAGCTTCCATCATGGGTATCATCGATTAACAATGCGGCCACTCTGGTCAGTTGTCCCACTAATGTCCCTACCGCGTTCCATGACACTTGCATAGACGTCCGTCATCCAGAGTCACATCTCCAACGTAGCAGGCCGTTATAAAGGAAAGATTTATGCGGTGAGTAAATACCGCATAGCCTTTCAATTTATTCTCATGATCCCTGCTTCCGTTCAAGTGGGACGTTGTCAAGTATGTTTCTCTGATTTGACGATGCTTTTCCGTTCGTTCTATTCATACACCCATACATCAAGTGAATGTTTGAACGAGGATGGCTCCTTGCGCTCTTCCGTCTTTTCCAACGTTCTGGGAGAGGTAATGTTTTCCAGGTGTCCAAGAGGCTGAGGAAGCTTCTCATTTCTGGTCAATAGACTTTCATCACTATTGCCTTCCAAGCCGCCAGAGCTGCTGATCCCAGTGCCAAGTACGGGATTTTTTTTTTACTGCCGTTTCCTCCGCTGATGTGGTTGTGCCTTATAGACTTTATATCAATGATTATAACCTCGACTCAGCAAACGCTAAGGTCTCGGGAATGGTGGCGCTCGTCAAACGTATCAATGCATCCAACAAGTTGATTGACGGCATTGGCACTCAGATGCATCTTTCGGTACGATACTTGTAAGCCACTCCGAATGACGACTGATTTCCATCCTCTAGGCTGGTGGTGCGGGTGGCGCTCAAGCTGCTCTGACCGCTTTAGCTGGCACTGGTGTGAGTGAAGTTGCCATTACTGAACTCGATATCGCGGGTGCCTCTGCAAATGATTACACGACTGTCGTGAAAGCATGCTTGGCCGTTCCCGCTTGTATCGGTATCACAACCTGGGGAGTCAGCGATGCTGTAAGTCCATGTGTTTTTGTTACTGAGCTAGTCTGACGAACAACTTCAATAGAACTCATGGCGTCCTTCGAGTACACCTCTTCTCTATGATTCCAATTATCAACCGAAGGCTGCCTACTCTGCTGTCATTTCTGCCCTTTCTTAATTTGTCATTCTCGTACAGTTCGTTTTGGTGTGTATTTCTTCATTAGCAGCACATCATGAATGGTACTCGTTTTATCGCGGTTCATCTGAATATGTGCATTATCTGGGATGTACGACGAATAGCCAGCGTACCATGGGAAGGAAATGAAAGGCAGAGTGAGAAGCAAAGTTAGCATGTATCCGCGATTACATGGTCTACAAGCCTGTCAGTAAATCGAGGAGACCGGGCGCCAAGTCCAGTTTCTCACACCTGCACCGTGGCAGCATCTGCAACAGCATGCTCTATGACTGGCTGGAAATGAGCAGAGCCTGCAGCTCACACTGCAAGCCAAGGGTCTCCAGCTCGGTAATAAGACGAGTACTTCGGTCCTCGACTAGAATGTGATGCACATCCACTGGTCCTCTAGCCTATCACGGCAATGACCCACACCGTGTCCGGAACAAAAATCGCAACGCTACTGCCTGAAACCGGCGGAAAATCGACAGAGCCTCTGGTCTGTAACAGGGCACTCCAAGCGGCCAGAGGCTCCTCAGTCTCTAAGCGCGTGTTAACAGTGGGTCACACCTGAGTCCTAAGCCCAACCGCAGAACACCGTATGACGCGGAAGAGAAAGCAGCAGAGAAAGCGAAAAGTCAGAAACTCTGGAGCGGTACGCCCTGAAGCACCACGATATCCGGAGACTCCTCGGCTTGAGTGAGATCTAGAAGCGAGAAAAATGAGTACCAAAACCGCATCAATCCTGTGAGGCAAGCACATAGGCTGAGAAAAGGACCACATATTAGGTAGACAATATGCTCGGACTCTAGAAACAAGCATATCTAATTCAAAATGAGGCCTCACGAGTGGACTGAGACGTTCTTGTGAGCATGTGGGAACTACACAGGTCTCAAGCGTTCAGTTGGAATTGCGCTTCCAACCCTCGTGGCTGGCACTATAAATACATATATGGTTAGTGAGATTTGCTTGATAACATACATATCTGGAAATGACCAATGACATAGTCTGTGAAATTGAGCTTTGCTTAAATGGAATCCAGAAGCTCAAGATTGTTGCTGCAATATTAGTGCTCGTATGAACGAACTCCTGAACAACTGTGGTGCAGTGTCTGGGACAATTAGTGAACAGATATAGTCACTAATATTTCATAATCTGAACCCAGTCTGAAAGCTCTCGCTAGAACTCAAGTAGCTTCGTTGCTTCTCGACTTTACTCCAGCAGGGTCCAGAACTTGAAGCTCCACAGGCCAAGTCATTTTACATATGTATCTTGAATTTTCCTAATTATAGCTCATTAGTGCCCATATCTAGTCTCTCTGTGTCCTAGACACTGCACATCTGTCCATACAAGTACTATTCTTGTAACAACAATCTAGAACAGGCGGATTTTTCAAATACACTCGTCTTGGATTCATCAGATTTCAACGGTGTCACGCACCTAATTCCCGTGCGCGCAAGTATAAAGAGCAGCATTAATATTCGGCGAGATTGTACTTCATTATCCAACATTGGAAATGTCAAGACTGGTATATCTCGCCTCTTTGGCCCTCGTCGTAATACGAGTTTCCGCCGTTGTACCGATATGGGGACAGTGTAAGGCGGGTCAACCTTTACTACTAATCAGTGCCGCTTTACTATTTTAAAAACTGAATAGGCGGCGGGCAAGCTTATAACGGAGATGTATGTAACTGTTCTTTCAATCTTATGTCTTTCTGGATTTCCTCGTCTCTTCTATTAGACAGCTTGTGAGTCCGAGTCCTTGAAGTACCAGTATAATATCTTTCAACCATCTTTCTAGGTGTTGACGGTACCACATGTACATATGTCAATGATTTTTATTCTCAGTGAGTGAATACCCTCACCAAACCATGGACGAATGTGATCACGCTTAAAACAAAAGATGCGAACCGGGCACAACCACGACGACTACACCTGGACCGACGGAAACCGCTGGCCTCGATGCCCATATGAAGGCCAAGGGCAAAAAATATTGGGTGCGGCTATCTATTGGAGCCTGTAATTGCTTCCTGCTGATATTTCACATCACTAGGGCTCTTGCGCTGATCCAAACACGCTTAATATTGCTAGTGCGCCACACCTAGTTACTGACATCCCCACCGCCGGATTCATTCGTCAGTACAGACAATGCTGCCATTTTGCAATCCGACTTTGGCCAACTTACACCGGTAAGTATGTCATCTCGCTCAGAGTTGAATTCAATGTTTCAAACTTCTATGTAGGAAAATTCTATGAAGGTACTGTAAAATTCTTTGCACGAGTTAATGTGGCTAACCTGCTCAATTAATATTCGCAAACAAGTGGGATGCCACGGAGAGTATGTCAAAAGCTGAGTATCAGCCGCCAACCACGGGCTGACTTAGATCCATTAGATTCCCAGGGAGTGTTCACTTTCACTAACGCTGACACTCTTGCAAATTGGGCAGTTTCCAATGGAAAGCTTATTCGTGGTCATACATTGGGTCAGCGTCCAGTCGTATCATGGTCGGCTATAGCTGATATCTCTTTAGTTTGGCATTCGCAGCTTCCTTCTTGGGTTTCGTCGATCACAAACGCAGCAACTTTGGTGAGTAGTACGAGGGGGTTCCGGGAACATTTCTACAATGTGGTACTTTTCAGACATCCGTCATTCAAAGCCATATATCCCACGTCGCTGGACGCTATGCAGGGAAGGTCTATGCTGTGAGATTCCACAGTACATTTGAGATTTGGCTGTTATGTTGACTTGACTTGTGGATAGTGGGACGTTGTCAAGTACGAATTTCTATTGCTGACGTATTCTTGGGTACTCATGAACTTCGTTCATAGCGAATGCCTGAATGAGGACGGAACCTTACGCTCCAGTGTCTTCTATAACGTCTTGGGCGAGGTAACTGCATTAGACCATACAACAGCTTTTCCCACAAACTTTCACACAGTCCTTCATTACCATTGCTTTCCAAGCTGCCCGTGCCGCTGACTCGAGCGCCAAGTGAGATTACAAGATTTTACCTTCAACAGCTAAATTAACGAGTCGCCACAGGCTTTACATCAACGACTACAATCTGGACTCAGACAACGCTAAAGTCGGTGGCATGGTCAACCTCGTCAAGCGTATCAATGCAGCCCAGACGTTGATCGACGGTATTGGCACTCAAATGCATCTTTCGGTACAGTACTCTTGACAAACTTGAAACACTATGTTTGATACGTCTCAGGCTGGGGGTGCCGGTGGAGCTGTCCGTGCATTGACTGCGCTTGCTAGTAGCGGCGTGAGTGAAGTTGCCATCACTGAGCTTGACATCCAGGGCGCCGCGGCATCCGATTACACTACCGTTGTCAATGCTTGCTTGTCAGTTCCAGCCTGTATCGGTATAACCAGCTGGGGAGTCAGCGACGCTGTAAGTCAACCCCTTGTCTAGCTGTATCACTCTGACACAGTCCGACAGAACTCATGGATCTCCTCGTCCACTCCTCTGTTGTATGACAGCAACTACCAGCCAAAGCCCGCATACCAAGCGGTCATTTCCGCCTTGTCCTGAATTGAAAGTCTTGTCGATCCGCCTGAGAGAATTGAAGGCCAAATATGCAGAAACGAGTAGCTATCGTGCGAAGAGGACTGAAACCCAGTATCGGTTGTACCATACATATCAATGAAAAGTCTTTTGTGTTGATGAGCGTTACAAGGACCATCGGAGAAAATCACGAAGATTTGATTTTGTTGTCGACTTTGTCCTCACTAATCCATGCCCCAACCAAAAGTAGAGAGTTTGCGCCGAGAAGAATGGAGGACGACAGCTGAGTAGACGGGAATACGTTCCATGCGTATTCGATGGCGAAAAGGAGGGCGAATCTGTGAAAAAAACCGAAACAATGTTTCAAGATTCCTTACACCAATACTGAAATCTTACTTGAAAATATAAGGATAGGGGGATTTCCAAGCAAGGAAAGGAAGTTGTAGAGCATACCACGAGTAGAACTGATAGTGGAGCGAGCGAGCAAAGATGATGCCCACAAGATTAGACGTGAACAATATTGTTGCAACATCTAACACAATATAATAAGAAAACGTTTGCACTGGTGTTAAAATGGACATCAACACACAATCTCCAGTTATCGGTGCCGGTCCGGCCGCCGGGCGAGTTGGCGATCTGAGTCCCCGCATCAAGACACTCCACACGCCTCCATCCACTCTACACCATCTGAACAAGCCAAGAAGTACAAGTACCAAAACATGCCCAGCCAAAAGGCCCACGGCCCATTCGCGGCTCAGAAAAACATCTTGTCCTATCATCCTCCAGTTCACAGTCCATTTGTACAAGAAGACTCGTTTTAGGTCAAAAGCACAATTTAGATATGCCTGGCGGTCCACAGTCAAAAAAGGCTTCGCAAGCATTATCTGAACGGCAACGATGGTCATAAGGTGTCGAAGTGTAGACAAGAGACCTCGTCGCTTGAATAGTATCACAACTAGCCCTGGTAGGTATAACAGAATGGACATTTTGACAGAGAGAGCAGCACTGTAACATATATCTTCATCAATGCTGCAAAAAGTATAGGGAAAAATAGTAACACCCACCTAAAAACGAGTGTCGCCGTATCATCCATTCCGTATTGGTATAACAGAATAGCAGCTTGAATTGCGAACACGGCCCAGCAATCGTTGAAAAGTCTCAGCACAAATATAGAATGCAGTCGTTTGCTGAGAGGGAGAATCAAAAGAACCCAGTTCGGAATGGACCCTGCCTTCCGATAAATGGCACAAGTGAGTATCAGTGTCGCCACGTATAACGCCCCGTAGATGTGTTGAGCACGAATAATGTCCCGTCCTCCCTCTGTGATATGGTGTAGATATGAATGAATATAGAGATGTCCAGCCGGGTATCTTGTAGAAGGTCAGAGAACGAGAAAAAAACAGAGATGAATACTCACACAAGTGGCCCTGTCGGTCCTGCTATCACGCTGTAGTTATATTGGCCTTTTAAGTAGACTTCTGTTTGGACCATGTATGTTTTCCAGTCGATTTCCGTATCTGCGTAGGTTTATGGTAGGTTGAGTGCAATGGAACATGATAAGGACACTGACATGGTATAAAGCCGATGATGAGTTGAGTGAGAACGACATCTCCAAGTATCACCAAGAGGGCGAGAGTCCAAAAATATGTGGGATCAGCCAGCAGGGACACAAGAGACTGTACGGGTCGATAGAGGCTCAGTCGACCTTTGTTAAGGGCAGGCGGCATCGTGGTAGTGAAGGGCTTGCATGATTCTCATGATGACGGCTGATCAGAGTGATTTCGATTTCCGCCCTTTTCCGCCGTGGTTCCCCCGCCCCCGGAAAGCAAACCCTTTGAAGGTTGATGGATTGAAAATAGGGTACAGTACAGTTCAATATCAACATACGCTAAAAGGACAGGAGGATAGAATGTAAATGGTAGGAAAAGATGTAATGCAATTCAACGCGCTTCATTACAAAGCTCTTGCACACGTCCTTGACAAAACATTAACCCCTTACCAAACCCTTCACGATAATTCTGCTCTGTCCCACGCTCTATGTCCGCAGGCCAGTTGTCTTCCATGTATTGTACACAATAACCAAGTTTCTGGAACGGACGATGAGACGACGCAAACTTCACACAGGTACTAAACCCTTCCCGGTAACCCTTGACAGTCGACCGTTGCCCAGGAGTGAGCGACGTAAAATCAAGTTGGTTACGGCGGTAGATTGCATCGAAGCGATCTTGAGAACGTCTTTTGCCTTTATGGAGAGACTCGAAGCGCTGTGTGGAAGTGTTCTTCGCGCTAGAAAGATCGTCCGCTGCGGTGATATTCATCTGACCTTCTTTAAGAATCGCAGAAAACGAAGGAGGTTTCATGTTCTTGATACGTAATAAGATATTTGTGACATCTTCCAGTTCCGTCGGAGTATTGTCATACGGATAGAAAGAACCAGGCAAACTCTTGTTGACAGCAGCCTTGAAACACCACCCGGGATCTTCGTCGCAATCTTCCTTCAAATAGGCTAAAACGGGCTCTCATCAACGCAGACCCTGGAGAATCACATGAGAAACCATACACCAGAAGCTCCAGCCCGCAGCTGCATTAGCATATACACCCATTTGCCCTTTACAGAAATCTCTTCGAGCCTGATCGGGATCGGTTTCGTGGGCCATACTGTCAGACGTCAACGCGCAGGACCATTCTCCGATGAACAGATTCCTCCGCTCCTTGGACGAGGCATCAGCGAATGACTTGGATATAGGGCCCTTGATATGGCTAGTATGCTGAGACGCAGGCTCACTCGAATCTGAAGGGGTGAAGACAAAGTACGAGTGGTGGTCCTGAACGACGAAATCGGTGCGGTTGGCCGTAAATTGACTGAATCGATCGAGATTAAACGCGTCATGGATATAGAGAGGGAACGACGGGAATGTCGAGTTCGAGGTGGCATTTCTCATAGATTCTATGGCTCTGGTATCTTTGTCGACGACGTAGTGTAAATCAGCAGCTATTGAAACTCAGAGGAATCTACTTACAAAAATCTATGAGCTCCGGTCTGTCTTGGGGTTCGTTCAGAAGTTGGATTCCAACAACATTCGAGACATGGGCCAATTGCTGCATAAGAAAACGGAGTACGTCGATCGTCTTATCCATATTTCCAGGTTGATCGAACATATTAGACATTCCGTCCGAAATACCAGAGTGGGGCTGTCCATTCTGACTTCCAACAGCCCCATGTAAGTCCACAAGAACGCCAAGTCCATATGCCGCAGCGTAATTGATGGCACGCACAATCCTCGGCCACGAATTCTGATAGACCTCACCGACGTCAGCAAAAGATGTACCCTGAGTGTATGGCGGGCCCAGACTCCAGTACCCAATAGGAAGGCGCACAGTGTTCATACCGATGTTTGCGATCCGCTCGAAGTCCAACCGCGTAATGAACGTATCCCAATGTCGTTCCAAAACCGAGCGAGCAGAGTCCTTGGAGCCCCAGCCAGTAGCGATATCCAGTTCTGAGAGTTTCTTTCCACTCGCGCAACTGAAAAGAGAGGGGGTCATCCAGTTTTCGTGAACGAACCTAAGCGTACATCAATAGAGCACATATATCGCCGAAGACAATGCATACCAGGATCCTAGGTTAACAGACTGTTGTTGCCGATATCGATACATAGTCGCTTTCTCGATGTCAAAAGGTGGAAAATCTTGTTTATCAATAGGAGGTGCATGATACGGTTCGACATAGCACTCGTCATGAGAATCTGGCAAAGGCGAGACTTTCTTAGAGCCCTCAAAGAGTACCTGAGCTCCCGGGGGGCTGTTGACAGTATGATAAGAAGGAGACTGAGACAAATTGTGGATACTGGAGGTTGGAGCCGGTTTATATGAGCCTTGGATCAAGCTGAGGACGGGTAGAAGATCAAAAAACAAAGTGACGTTGAAGACCATTACGAAAAAAAGAAAGAAGAAAAAAGACGAGGACCGGCCACCGTCGTAGTAGAAAGAGAAGGGTGAATCGTGTGTTCAACGAGCTGACCAATCCGTACCAGATGTATAGTCTTTGAGTCCTTACGTCATTCGCATGAACTGTGAGCTGTAAGTGATATAATTGTAATTGATTGGATTGGTTGGGGGAATGATGTTGTGTGCGTGATATAAAACATACAAAAGTCGAAATAATATCATGATCGTAATGTTAAGTTAAAAGAAAGGACACGAGGAAGAAAGGACGTGCACTACGATCCACACTCTTCCCTGTCATAGGGATTTTTTAGATTGAACCACCTCTACAACCGTCTCAAGTGTACACCGTGCCCTTTAAGTTTGGTCCAAAGAAAATGGTCATGCATGTCGAGCGAAGGAGACGGAGACATAATGTGGCTCTAACGGCACGGCAAAATTACGGTTTCCGGAACTCGCACAACACGGTGTATATTGTGTTGAATGCAGTGTAGATTTCTTCTCTGACCTGAGTCGCGAGAAGGGAACAAGAGCGTCAGCGGATGGAACTCAAACCAGATCCACCGAACTCATGAAGTATAAGCAGACAATGGGATCCAAAAGTGATCCCATGGTTTCATCATGTTCCAACGACGTCATTGAGTAACAGCAGGGTCGCCGTGGTCAATGACTCGGAGAACAAGGCTTATATTCATGCAAGGAAGGGAAAAGTGAGACAGTGTTTACCTTGGCGCCCGTAAGGACAATCTTGCCTGATACGAAAATGAGAAGTACGACCTTCGGTTTAATCATGCGGTAAATGAGACCGGGGAACAACTACGAATCCAGTAAGTAACATTGAGACGACGTAGAGTAAGACAACATACCTCAGGCTCATAGCTGCTGAACTGTCCGTGACTGTAGGCCAACCCCTCCAACCGAATGGGAAATTTGACATCGCAGCTCCCGACAATATTTTGAATTTTGAACTCGGAGAACTTGGCAACGAAACCCAGCTTTTGCACAATGCGCGCGTACTTGCGCGAGGCCAACCTCGAATCATCCTCAGACTTTGCACCCGTGACGACCATCTTGCCCGATGCAAAGATCAAAGCAGTGGTTTTGGGATCACGGATACGCATGATGACGGCTGCAAAACGCTACGCGGAACAAATCGAAGTAGTTCGATATGCTACGCTTGATAAACGGAAACTCAATACCAACCTTAGGATTATATTCAGCGTTGCGAGCATGTAGGGCAATAGTCTTTAGGTCAAGACGACAGTCAAGGTTAACGGTAGCAACAATGTTCTGAAGAGTAGGCACAATGCCCTCGACGGCAGTGATGTGCTGTTGTTCAAGGGTGAGAGGGGCAGGAGTAGAGGGGACAGGCGTTGAAGAGGGTCCGGCTGCAGCGTTCTGAGTTACGGGAGGAGATTGAGAGGTAGATGGTGCGGAGAGTACTGCCTGGGACAAAGGGGCCGGGCCGGGCAAGGCAGCGGAAACGGGAAGAGTGGGAGTCTGCTGGAGATAAGGGTTGCTCTGGGGCAAGGCCAAGCCATGGATAGGCTGTGGCTGGTGTTGATAAGGCTGCTGCGCGACTGTGGCACGACCAAACGTGACATTACGCGTGGGGAGCATCTTCAATTTTTTTCAGCAGAGGGCGTGGGAAATTTCAAACAGGGAGAAATGGACGGTTCATCTGGCGAACGCCGCCTTTATATATTCTGCCAAGTTAAAACTCCGCTCTTAAGACTCATCGGGTTGTTACGTAATTCTCCTGTCCTGAACCATCTTCCTTCGGATCCGCCTCATGGCGGCCGCCCGTATGGAGGTCGCCTATCCGACCTGTAGCGTCGTCTACTTGACTCTCTTCTTTCCACTAGGCCAGGTAGACTGTGGAATGTAAGTGGCAAGCATTAAGAAGATGTTCGAACAGAGTGAATAGGCTGGTTGATTCGTTCATTTCCAATCCTTGACTACCCAACACACACAGCATTCTGCATCAACGTCAGCGGATTGGCAAATTCAAGCGCCTCTTCATCATATCATTGCTCCCAGGCGCTGTTGTTCATGAGACTCAAACTTGTTATGTCCAAATTGGGATATTCGCTCTCAACCCCCAATGTACGATGTCGAATCCATGCCTGCATTTGCTCTATGCCCCACTACTACAGGCTGTACTTCGTAGCCTTCTATATATGCCACATCCACATTACACTCCTGCCACGTAGTTATTAACATAGAATCAAAAAAATGCATGCACATATAAGGGGTATTGTAGTAGTGCTGAGAATGCGTAAACGTCCAAGATCGGCAAGTATGCTTATTCTAGGTACCAACTGCCGAAGCACCCACCGGAGGCATCAAAAGCAAATTTGAAATCAGACGCCGGCAACGATTCTATCAAAGACACACACACGTCAGTCAGATAGACTCCACATCAAGAAGACAGACAACGTACTCCTCGGCCTTATTCAAGGCCTGTATCATGCTGACTACCTCTTTCCTACGGCTGACGACATAATCACTCTCCTTCAACAATTCATCAAGGACGTCGGGCTTATATAGCTCCTGAAGCAGAGTTTGTTGGAGGTTGTCCTTGGAGTGTGACACGAGGTTCAAAGAAATGGCTTTGGGAACCATATCAATCATTTCGCGCTTAACGATGTTAAAGTACGAATGAATGAGCAATTCTAAGATTGAGGGCAGCTTAAAGCATCGATACGCGCACTAAGGTAATTGACTCACTAATAACTTCCGTCTCCATAGTCTCCCTGTCACTCAAAACAGCCTGGGGACGAATAATCTGGGGAGGTGCCTCCATAACGGGGCCCTTCTTTTTCGCCGCACCGCCCGTCTTAGCTGCTGAGAAGAAAGAACTAAAGAAACTTGGTTCGTCCTTCTTCGCATCGACCTCTAGGTCCTTGTTGTTGTTCACGGCCGCTCGCTGCTGAGCTTTCGGATCGTTAGGTGGTGGAGGTTTCGCCGCGTTGAGGCGCTCAGTCACTACCGCAGTTGCCTGAGAGGATCATCAACTAAGAGGGTGAAATAGAAGAAAAATGAAATATGCACTTTGTGACCGCTGATGAAGTCAGGATGTGTAGTGTTGACGTAGCAAGCCTGCATACTAGATTACATACGGCATGAGTGAGTGACAGCACCGGATACGAGCAGAAGCCTTACGAAACGAGATCCGACACCAACTTGATAGTTGGCGTCATTGCCTGCTTGAAGAAGTTGACAACTACAGAGTTAAATCTCTCACGAAGGGCAGGATAGCGCCTGAAGGCTTGCTGTTCGTCAAGAGATTAGCATGAATCGCATATCCTCGTCGTTGGTTCACAAACAATTTTTCCAAGCAGTTGTCCGAGAATCCGGATCAGCTCATCGTACACTAGCTGACAACACTTGAGACCAGGCTCCTCAAGCCGTTTGATCTGTTGCTTCACAATGACTTCGAAGGCGGCAGTTCCAACGAATAAAGCAGGTGTCGAACCCTGAATGCTGGGTCAGAATGTATAATATCAGCGCTTTAGAAGTCTGATTTTACCGAAGAGTTGTATAAAATCGTTCTGATGTCGCCATCCTTCACCTGGTCAAAAGGATCTATGCTGCGAACACCATTGTTGAACAGTTCGTGAAATACAAAACTGATACGTGCTCCTCCCGACAACTCGTTCAAAGATAGATCGTTCGTATTACCATCGATAGTCGTGCGGAATTCCGAACAGAACTCTGTAATTACCGAAAGAACGACATTTCCAGGATTGTTGTCACCGAGAGCTCCACCGAGCTGTATTAGCTCAGCATTGTATTTTTGTAGCTGTTGTGTGATACGGGCTTTGATATCAGGGATAGTAGCTTTGATATGGTGCATAAGGATCTAGAAAGAGCGTGAGTCACGACCATGATATTCACAAGACAAGTGGGGCACCATATTGAGCTTGCGTGCAAGGAATGGGGTTCCACAGAATTGAGCTTTGCCCTTATACGAAGGGTGGTTCTCAAAGAACTCGCGCTCGTGTTCGAGAGCATGGGCGATGGGCTTCGAGGTCTCGATATCACGTTGACCACGGTTGACAACTGGTACATAGCCCAGACGAAGAGGTATAATACGACCAGCAAGGATATCAACGACATCCGTTCCAACATCCCTAAATGTCACTCTGAACAACTGTTGCCCGAAAATCATAGACAACCCACTTACATCAAATCTACCTTCGTAAGAACACCAATAGTCCTCGTACCATCGGGATCGACCTCCCTCGCCAATTTCAAACCGTCCGAGTTCGCCAAATCTGTATTTGCAGCGGTCACAGCAAGGATGATACACGCAGGCTTCGAGATGTACTTCAATAGCATATCGCGGATCTGCTTCTCAATATCACGAGGTTGGTCCCCGACTGGCACCTTGGTCAAACCCGGCAGATCGACCAAAGTAAGCGTCAATACGTTGGGCGAGAATATACGGAGATTAATAGGCTGTGGTGAAATTCCAGCATTCTTCCCCGTTTTTGCCTCAGTATCCCGCACGATTTCGTCCCTAATCTTGGTGAAGTCGTAGAACTTCTCACCAGGTAGATGGAGGAATTCGCCCCACTCGTCAGGGTTGGCTGCCTTGTCGTTGCCTTTATCTTTGCCGTTTATTTGTACTACAGTAACGTCAGTATGAGGTTTCAACCTCATCGCATGAGCTGGCTCACCTGGAGCCTGACCAGGGGCAGCACCCGCTGGTCTGTGGATGAGTTGAAGAACCTAATTGACAATGACTGCGTCAGAAAGTCAAGCTCTTTATCCATCTCAGAAAAAAACGCACGAGCGGTCTCCGCGTCACAATTCCAGTACCGCGAGGCAAGAAGTCTCTTCCAACAATGTTCTACTCAACAAAGTACATCGTCAACCTGTGTTTTATATAAGAGAAGTCGGTATCCACACCTCAAGCACACTACTTTTTCCACTACTCTGGCTTCCAAGCACGCATATTTGAGGCAGGTCAATTGTTGATGCCGAGGAACCAACTGCGGTGAAGACGTCCTGGAGCTTGTTAATGACAGACACAATTTCTGTACCAAGGCCTTGTGATGTTGTAGCCATTTTATAGGGACAAGAAAGAGGATGAGGGTTGCAGCTGTGCGAGGTTGGAAATGAGGCAGGCACGATTACGATTGATGTAGTGCTTGCTGTTCTGGACCAAACTGCACCAAATCAAAAAGTGCTGCTTGTACACTATACCTTACTATGCCCGAGCCTGTGCCTCGATTGTGGATGTATTAGCATCCCTTTGCTCAAGGGACTGCGCAGGATTATGGAATAATTTTATTCTCGGATACCATGATACAGAAGGAAAGGTAACAGAAGAGCTGCAAACAAAGTTCGCGAAAAACAAAATGGATTGAATAAGTCTGACGCGTAGATATGTGACGAGATAAAAGCATGCACTATGGTTCGCGAGACCTATGCTTGTCTACGTCAGCTCTGCTGAAAACCAAAAAGATGCAGCAATATTTGGTACAGATGAAAGATGTAGAACTGGAAATACATGAGCGCAAATCCCCTCGCGTGTCGTGTAACAATTGCTTCTGATGCGGTCGCAGGCCCGTAGGGCAACTGAGGACGTGATTGAGGAGTTTGATGGATGAGTAGAGATGATTGCGGTGATGGTAAACGATTAGTAGTAGGTGAGAGAATTGTTGGCTTGCTTGGTCTTGTAGTTACAATATGCGCTGTTGAGACGTTGGGGGTGATGATGCAGGTGGTATCGTCGTTACATGTGGCAGGTGGCTGAGCCTTGCCATCTTCTAGTCAAATCCAAGCAGACTTTCTAGTCCGCAGTGCGATGTTCTCGCAGTCGCTGTCCTCGTTCTCCGACTCGCTCTCCGATGCTTCCTCTTCCTGCCTTTCCTGTTTCTTCCGGGCTTCCTCGATTTCTAGCTCCTTTTTGTTGATCTCTTCTTTCGCGGCTGCCTGTTCAGCGGCTGCTGCTTCAGCGACAGTCAACTCCACTTTCGAGTCTTCGATCGTCACTTTGTTTGCCGTTTCTTTCTCCTTCTCTTCTTTCTCCTTCCTCTCCTTCTCGACCTTCTCCTTCTCGGCTAGGAGCTCGCGCATCTTTTTTAATTCCTCCTCCTTTTTCTCTAACTCTTTCTTTTCGACCTCCTTGTCCGCAGCTCTTTGTTTCTTCTTCTCGCGCTGAGGTATTGTTGCGTGAGAGATAAAAAATGGAGAGGGTGAGAAAACATACATCAGCCTTTGCCTTCTCCGCCTTGGCCTCCTTCTCGCGTTTCAGCCTTTCACGCATCTCCCTTTCTGACTGGACCCATTCGACTACACCATTCGCAGCAGTCTCAGGCTGCGACTTGTTCTTCAAGAGGTCTATCGACAGACATTTAGCCTTTTCCTCCATACAATCGAAGACTACTTACAGCCTTGCAAGGCCGCAACGCTGAACTCCTCTTCTGGAACACCGTCGGCGAACTTCTTTGCTAGAATGCCCAGTGTCACCCCATCAAGTGGCTTCGCGGAGTGCTTGCTGGCAAGTATGTGTTCCTCTACAGGAGGTGGTAGGTACGCTCGATTATTGGCTCCGAACTGAGGCAGTGGCGTCGCTGTCATCGAAGTTGGAAGAATAGAGGCTTCTGCGGCAGGAGACGATGGTACCGGCGATGGAATCGAGGAGAACGATGATACGGATGATGACGAAAATGACGGAGACATGGACCAAAGGGTGGAGCTCGGGCGAGATCCTGAGCTCGACTCCTGAGTTCCACTGGGTGTGACAGAAGAAGCTTCAACTACGACCTCGATTTCTGGCTCGTCCTCGGTTGACGGGAAGAAGTTTCGAAACAACGCCTCAGCCTGCCATTTGCTGGCATTCTTGAACTCTATCCATACATCCATGCGTCCTGGACGTGATAGCGCAGGATCAAGACGGTCCAGATGATTCGTTGTTCTATGTGGAAATGAGTTTGCAAAATTTTAGTGCAATAATAATTTACACACGCAAAGAGGAGCCGACCCTCAGCAGCCGCCACGCCATCAAGAGCATTCAGCAATCCACTCAAACTCAACGTATTCACATCCGACAGCTGATCACTTCTGCGGCTCTTGCGGACACTACCGTTGCTGTTGTTATTGTTTGATCCTTCCAACTCTGGACCCTCTTTCTTCTCTTTCTCGTGGTTGCTCTGCTCACGCGTGGCGCTTCGGACAAATGCGGCGTCAAGGTCCTCAAGTAAAAGGATGCAGCGAGCCGGTACACGACCCATCAATGTTGTCAGGGTCGAATCCGATATCCATGATGCAGACAAAGAGACAACATAGATATCAAGCATCAACTGGCCCGCAATCGCATGGATCAACGAAGACTTGCCGGATCCTGGCACGCCGTGTAGCAGATAACCGCGACGGAAGGGGATGCCACGGTCCGCATACCACTACATGTCAAGTGTGTGAGATTGACAGCGGAACCAAACACACAATTCAAAATACTACCTTCTCGGATCTCAGGAAATCCTTGGTATCGTTGAGGAGCATTTCCTTGACTCCAGGGTTTAATACGATGCTGCTCATGGGTCGCTTATGACGAGAGTCTGTCCATCTCCACGACCCATGTGAATCAGCAAAGTAAATTTGAACACGGTGCACAGCCTCCGCCTCGTATTCCCTTTTAGCCTGCAGAACAAGCTGCTTGAGGATGCTATTGGAACGCGCTACGACACTGTACATGCTGACATGAAACTTCTGGCGATGTTTTCTATTGCAGCACAACGTAGCTGATGGACAACATCTCTGCTCCGTCAGACTTGCGCCCCCTACGAACACGCAACCAATGACCGCGGTAGTAGATGGTGTGCGTAGTATCAAATGTGGGTTGGAACACAACACGAGTTGTAACCTTTCCGGGTATGTCATCGTCTTCGGTAGAGGAGACCTTGGCGCCATTAACGTCCTCAAAGTCTTCCTCACCGAAAGATCCAGCAGTGTCAGTGCCTATGCCAGAAGTACGAGTGGTCGTCTCAAATTCGCGGGAGCGCTGCCATTCCGGCCGTCGGGAGAGCCAAAGCATAAGCCAGTCATATGGATAGTCTTCTTCGGAGAAGTGGGCCGTGAGGAAAAACGCTAATGGGGAAATGCAAAAGGTCAGTTGATGGGTCGTGTCAGCGAGAGGGAGCGAGAGGGGAACAATGAGGGGGCGGTTAATAATCTAAATGCAGGGGTCGCAATGAGGACAAACACACACGCCTTCGTATGAGACTGACACAGGAGGCATTTCCGCCGCCGCTGCAAACAATGCAACTTGCCCGGCAGCAACTCGAGAAAGGAGTAGCTCGTCGTTGCTAGCGCCCATGCATGCTGATGATGAATTTACTCACAATTGACGAAATGAGACCTAAGGAAACCTGGATTGAGACTTTGGGCATGATAATAGGTCAATGAGCTCACCATGCAGAACTAGACACTCGTCGAGCTGTTTCAACAGTCCCACCGAGAACAACGAGCTTCATGCCGTCAACGACTGACGATCCTCCGGCGCCGCCGACCAGTGGCTGAATCAGGGACTTGAGGGCGTCCATGGTAGTGTGAGTTTGAGAAAAAGGGAGCCAATGCGAGAAGCGTGGTGACGGGGGATGGTGGAGGTTCAGTAGACAAAGTTACGAGGTGATTGCGCGCCTAATAACCCGGAAATAAAACCAGTGACCTACAAAGTGATTTGTAGGTGTCACTGTGGTTTGACCTTGACTCAGTCACAGTCAAGCCGTCAGTTAAGGAACCGATGAGCTTGTTTATATGTCGGAATTCGATTCTCCACGCCACCGACGTCCATATATATATAGTCCAGACACGTTTTCTATCACGACCTTCCCCTCGACTGCGACCTTCCTCCTGAGGCTGTGTGATAGCTTAAGAAAGCAAGACTCCGGAGAAGACTAAATTGGTCCGAATCATTCCAATAGAGACAGTGGGGGGTGATGCTCCGTAACGCCTGTGGTATCGTCGCAGGTGAATAGGCGCAGATGGTGGTTACAAGATGAAAAGTCGACTCTACTCTGTCAAGAATGTCGACTTTGCCGTTATCGATCTCATCCATATCGATGGCGATCAGCCGCACAATTCATCCGAAATGCATCACCAGGCTTTGCTCTCAATAAGTGTGTATCACACACTCCATTCTTATCACTCAGTACATTTTCTAATGATCAGCCGATTCATGCAAGCATCTTAGCGTTCCAATTGCATTCAGACGTGATCCTGAGCCTCCTTCGGACCATCGATGCATCCCCAGCTCCTTGCCGGTCACATACGACCGGACATCATTCATTTCTCTCCGTGTCCGGACCGTCTTTCAGACTCTGTAAATTTTGACGGTGGATTTTCGTCTGCAAGCCTTGGCCCACGTGCAAAATGCCATCGTTTTACGATATGTCGCCTCATCAAGAACACAGAACTTGGAACCGCAAATATGAACGCCTTCCAAGCTACCTTTGTTATTAGTGCGCACACATAACCAAAGTATCGTGTCGTTTGAAAATAGCTTTTGAAACGACTCAAATTACACACGCACCACGTTGCCCATCACATGGATTCTTTCTTAAGGCATTCCCCTCTTCGTTCGGTTTCACAAGACCCATCTTCTTATTCGGCCCGGCTTATTCTGTATTAGTGTCGCACTACGTATGTGCCCCTATAAATTGAAACTATCCTTTCAAGATGGTTGTCTGTTTCCTACTCAATCATGCGCCAATCAGCTCCCCTCATTCTCCTTGCCCCTCTTCTTGGTGCTTTGGCTACTCCTTCCATACCCACACAGCTCTATTCATCTCTCGTTCCTACAAAAGTCCTCGCAACTTACAATGCTCTCCCAAAACCCATCCAGTACCCACAATACACAACCACCACCGGTACATGGTTGTATTTCATTCCCGACACATGGACGAGCGGTTTTTTTCCTGCTACACTCTATGCTCTCAATTCACGTAAAGCTGTTTGTCCTGCCACACAGGCCAACGCATTAGGACTTGCCGACTGGGTAACTTTGGGACGTTCGGCAAGCACCGGACTCGTGCCACTGGAGGTTGGAAATAATCAAGGACACGACCAGGGGTTCTTGAGTTTCCCATTTACAGAGGAACTTGAGATGTATGTATATTAGGGAGACAGACTTTGGCCTATCTATGTATGTGCTGAGACCTGGACAGCAATCCCAGCAATACGACGGCGCAGAACGCGATCAAAGCGTTTTCGAAGATCTTGGCAGCTCGATTCAATCCGATTGTTGGGTGTACACGAAGCTGGGATTCTGCTGATCCTACTGACTTTCAGGTAAATGGACTCCGCTAATTCGTCAACAACTTCATAGAGCTCGTTGCTTGAAGGTGATCATTGACAACATGGTAAATCTGGATCTCCTGTTAAATGCCGCGGACCTCACGGGAAACACGACGCTACGTACAATCGCCATGACCCATGCCGACACGACCATGAAGAACCATATCCGTGACGATGGAAAGTTTCAACGACGTATCTAGCTCTTGTAAATGCTTATACTGGCCCTTTCGTCTACGCAGGATCCACATGGCATGTCGTAGAATACAATTCGACTACCGGAGTCGTCATTAGGAAGCGGACTGAGCAGGGTTTCGCAGATAACAGCACCTGGTCACGCGGCCAGGCCTGGGGTATTTACGGCTTCGCGAATAGTAGGTTCCGAAAATAGGATAGGGTCTTTTAAGTTTTCAAACTCTAACTTTGAACAGTGTACAAACGCACCAGCAAAGTTGATTATCTTGTTACTGCTCGCCGTCTTGCAAAGTATTTCCTCGATAACATTCCTGCTGATGGTATTGTTCCCTGGTAAGACTACATATCGTGTTATCAATAATGTATTTGCCTGACATATACAAGGGATTTCAATGCACCTCTTATTCCTGCGCCACGACCGGCAGACTCATCTGCCGCAACTATCGCCTCAATGGGTCTCCTTCTCCTTGCTCAGGTAGAAACGGATCCAGACAATGCAATCTTTTATACCGACTCTGCAATCAATGTATGTTTTTCCCATTAAAAAATACGGTACAGAGTCCAAAAATCCTATTATCTACAAGGTTACAAACGCCATCACTTCGCTTGCGTTCAATAAGCCATGGCAGAGCATTCTATCAAACGGCACAGTGAATAAACCAGCAAACAATTTCCTTACTGGGACTACTTACGGTTCGTGTCACCGTTCTGAGAGCTTCTCAACCTTGTTCCCTGATGATGTCGCTAAAATGATACTTGCAGGTGATTACTATTATATAAAAGTAGGCACTGAGCTTGTCTCAAGAGGCCTGATAAATTGCACCTAATAGGTGCTAACTCAGTATCTTTAATATTCCTGGGAGAAAAGCGTTTGTATCCGAGTAGGTGCATACCATGACATCTATCAATGTTTATACTTTTGCTCCCGAGAATAGTCTTAGTATGCTAATATAAATACATCAATCAGGTCCTCATTTGAGTGTGTGCATATCTTTAACGATGCGTCTGATTGCGTCGATACGTCTCTTCAATCAGACGAGCAAAGAGAGCACCTCTCGGGTAATCTTTCGACCTAATTCTCGGATAGGTCCCTTCGATTGAATTGCTTTTCTCGACTAATTCATACCATCAAATAGGAGCTTGAATTTTTGCATTCGGGGCTCTCATCGACGATACGAACGCAGAATGGACTCGACAAGGTTACCGAGTACTTGATAGATGGTATTGTCTGCCAAACGTAAATTATCATAGTTTCGCGCCTCATTATCTGCGACTCGCTTTCTCCCAGTCAAATACACCTCTCCAAGGATATATTGTACTATTCAAATCGACAGATGATAGTATACGGCCGGAATTCAAGACCTATGACTAATGGGAGGTAATAATACATTGTTGAGGGATGTGGCACAAGCAACGATCCAATTTACCGGTACGTAATTCTTTCTATATAGGCCCAGCATGGGCTTATTTGCTAACTAGGCACTTGGTCTCACACAAAGATCATCACGTTTTGGAGGGCGTGCCCATGTGAGCCTAATCAGATATGAAGCTCACTGGCAACCTCTTATAAGCTCAACCACCGTGCACTGTCAATATTAATGGAAGCTTCTCAAAAATTTCTCTCTGTCCATTGAAGCTTTCATATGGACATCATTTCGTAGTCGTTACTCGTTTTCCAATAGAGGTACCACTAGTGCTTGACTATCTTTATGTCGACCACAACAGGCTCCATCAATAGTATTTCCTTTTTCATCCTCCAATTGCAATTGCAAAGCTGTCTCAACCTCCAGTTATTACAGCTTCTGTTTGCGGGTATTGCCATCTACTTCATGAGAATTCTCTTCTACGTACTCTTCCCGAGTCGTCGGACTGCAAGTCCCGGCGACATCCACATACAGAAACTGATCCATTCAATCCAGACCTTGACATTGGTTCTCCTTCGAACAATTCGTATTGAAAAATTTTGCTTCGCCAAGGAGTCCTTGCCGGGTGAGAGCTCGTCACTACCCCTTACAGCCTTCACGCGTGATTTTGCATGCGGCAACTAGACCCTGAATTATATGTATAAGCCCTTGTGCCTCGTGAGTCTTGCCTCTTACAGCTATTTACATTGTTCCGCTTTCCATTATTTTGCTATGGGTATCTTGATTTTCTCTATCGGAACTTGAGGTAGTGGGCGGACAAGATGTATATCACTGACGAGCAGGGCGAGTCCTTAGGATTAACACAGTGAAATTGTTGGCAGAGGAGAAGATGTGTGGTTGTAAATCACCTACCTTAATCGAGCGTGACAGACTAATATTATGAACTTCGAATTTGAGCGCCACAACGCGCTGCGTTGAAAGTGGATGCACCATTTCACGCGAAATCAATGATGCTCACGTGCAGACTCAACTCCAGTAGATGGTTGATTCAAATGAAAAATGTATGCATTTATAAGTTAACACCCAAGTCAGAGGATTACAGTGCGGCTATGTAATATAAAAAATTATATGTATCGTATTTTCAAAATGATATGTATCGTGATTCTAAAGTTATATGTATTGTATTTCTAAGTCGCAACACAGTAGCGAGTGGCAGTTTCGCAAGTCTAGATCTTGAACGCAGAGATGGGGGATTAAATCATGCTGATAGATGACAGAGACGAGGATCCAAGAAGGTTATGTAGTCGTGCGAGCAAAGCGAGAGATCGCCCGTAAATAGGTTGATTTACTTGTACCGATAACGTAGAGCGAGTCGGTCGGATAGAATTTATTATTGCTTTTCTTTTTTCTTGTTTTCTTGTTTGAGACGGACCCAGGAGAGACAGAAGCAGGAAACCAGAGATGCTAATGTAATTCATTGCTTTTCTACGTATATGTTGCTTTTCTTGTTTTCTCGTTTTCTTGTTTGAGACGGACCCAGAAGAGGCAGAAGCAGGAGACCAGAGATACCAGTATAATTCATTCCTTTTCTAAGTATGATTTATTGTTTTTCTTGTTTTCTCGTTTTCTTGTTTGAGACGGACCCAGGAGAGACAGAAGCAGGAGGCCAGGAAAACCAGAGATAGATCACCAATGAGAAAAAAGAGAGAAAGAGCCAGAAGCACAAGATATGGTTGAGGATAAAAGAGATGTTCATACGATATTCGTTTGTTGAAGCCCATGAAAGTTGTCTAGATTCGCTTGAAACCTGGTTCGCCGCGATAGCGTACCCAAGAGATAGCGCGGCTGACCGCCATCGATAGTCGGATCCAAAGTCGCCTTAGATCAGTGAGTATACCGGTGGAAGACGGTCCGGGGAGATAACCTGCATAGTGAGGGCCAATTGTAATAGGAGGTGAAGCTGCGTGAGCCGAAAGATAGGGGCCATCTTGGGTATCGTCGAAAAAGGACCGTGCACTCTCATCATGCCGCTGCTCGAAATCTTGCGGATCCAGATTGATTGGTGGATATGATGGGACGTGGAAACCTGGAATGCTTTGCTTTGAGAGGGCTCTTGATGAGAGTGTTGGAACACGATAGGGTTGAGGTGTCGAGGTAAATGTCAGTGCCGGCGTGACGTTCCTCGGTGTATTCCCAGATCGAGGAGGGGAGGGGGGAGGGAGAGCGAAGGCCTCCTCGATGCTGAGCGGCTTGATAGAAACTACCTGCTTTGACTTACTAATACTTTCAGGCGGCCGAGGATAGTCAGCCGGTTTCTCCTTCGCATCTGCAAAGGCGAGCGCAGGATGATGAAGAGATTCGGCCCGGATCAAAGGTCGAGGATAGACCGCCTCTTGGGAGTTAGAAAGATCAACCTGGAGACGGGTAGAGACCGGGGACGCCGGGGACGCTAAGGACTTTGCCGTGGAATGCTTTCTTACCGAGCTTCGGGGTGTGTCGAGCTTGGATTCTGCAACCTTGACAGGGACCTTGAATGCTGGCTTGACTTTTGGCGTCGCGGACTTGGGTGGAGACGACTTCGAAGGCTGAGCTGCGTTCTTCAGTTTCACGGCGGTCTTTTTGGGCGTTTGTAAAGGTGCAGAGGTTGGCATTACTAACGGTAACGGTACAGTCTTCGGCGGCAACATAAAGACCGCGGTTGGAGGCGTCCGAACCACTTTCGCCTTTGGTTGGACCTGGGGAGGCGCACTCTCCTTCTGAGCGCGCTTATTCTCCTTACCGATGCCCTTATTTTCCTTACCAACGGAGTTTTTCTCCTTACCAGCGGACTGATTCTCCTCACCGACGGACTTGATCTCCTTACCAACGGACTTGATCTCCTCACCGACGGACTTGATCTCCTTATCGGCGCACCCATTCTCCTTATCGACGGACTTATTACCCTTATGGGCACGCTTAACTCGTTTCGGTGGGGCCGAGAGCTTGATACGAGGTCCAGGTTTGAGGACTGGATTAAAAGCCGGACGCTCAGCGTCACTCGGAGAAAGGAGGCGCTGATTCGTGATGTCACCCAGTGGTAAGCGCAGGGAAGGTGGTGCATCCGTTGGGGTCTCCTCATCGTCGTCCGCAGGAGTAATCAAAACCTGGGGCATCATAGTCATATCTCCGCGTAATGGGCGGGGCTTAGAAGGCAGAGGAGCTCGCTTCATAAGTTGTTGGCGGATATGAAGAGGTGGGAGGTCGCCTCGAGCGACGTTGGACTGAGCTTGAAGGGGTCTCGGCGATGGGGAAGGCTTTGAGAACGTCGTTACTGTAGTAGGAAGGGGCGGAAGGGGGATGTTTGGCGGAGGGGTCGGCGGCGGATTGTTGCCTGAAGAAGTCGACATAGAATCTGACGGAACTACGAGCCGCGAAGAGGCGGGTGGGTATAATGGCAGCGGAACTTCTGTGCGGACCTCGGAGGGAGAGGCTGGCGGGATCGGATAGGGGGAGGATGGAGACAGAGGAGATGCAGAGAGGGAGGGCTGGTCTCGAGAAAACAGCCTACTGAGCCTGTTTAAGATGCTCTCATCTCCTCGTGTCCTCATGGCGATGAAGTCAGGTGAGACAAATGTAAAGCTCGGATTGGCATCAGGAAGGCAAGGTGCGCCTTCGTTCACCGTACAAACGCTAATGTTCTTAGGAATAGGAGATAGATGAGGTTTCCAAGGGGGAGACATCGCCTGGGTCCTGACACGATCCCACCGTCTGTAAAGGAATTGAACATTCCAAAAGACGAATCAGGAAGAAGAGGATTGCTTACACTCCGGCGAACCAGGGATGCTGGATGATCTCCTCCAACTGAGCAGGGCGTTTAGAATCCCTTTCAAGCAGCCTGGCCAACAGATCACGGGCTTCGGGCGAAACTTTGTCTTCCGGTCTGAAAACAAGGTGCTCGCAGAGGACCGCCTCAAAGATCTCATCCCGTGATTGGGCCCCGTGCCCAAAGGGAAACTACGATTTACCATGATCAGCCGTCGTATCGAATCGAAGAAACAGTGAAACTCACCCTGCCAGTCAACATCTGGTAGATAGTGACGCCCAGCGCATGAAGGTCGGCTTCGAAGGAATAGGGGCGGCCAAGATGCTGGTCGGGGCTCATATACGAAGGTGTACCCACCCGTTCTGTGGATGTAAAATCGGGATCATGGATTGCGAATGATCCCGAACATGCGTTGGGGTCCACTTTGAACTCATAATGGGTGATAGGTGACTCTTTGAGTCTGGTTGCAAAACCAAAATCAACGAGTCGTATATGGCCCTGGGCCGTAAACACGATGTTGGCGGGCTTGATATCCCGGTGCAGTACTTTCCTCGATTTCATCTCTTCGAGGGCGACGAGCTTGTAACAGGACATTATCAGAAAACCTCATCGTGAATGAAGGAATGGCTGACCAGCTCCGCTGTGTAAAACCGCGCCCGGTCTTCACTAAACCGGCCTTCCACGGCTAAGTTGATGCTCATATCATGGCCTCCGCAAAAGGGCTGGATAGGAGGTTATACATTGCAAGTGACGAAGCAGACAGGAAACAACGAACGGAGACGAGATAAAAGTTATCGGTGTCGTGCCAGGATGCCAGTAAAGGAAGAACGAAGGGAGAGTCGGAGAGACTTCTTTGAATGTCCTGCTCGGAGACCATCCTGGAATCATTACCTTTTCCCTTATTGACGACTTTCAGGGCTACGGGTCTCGTAGAGGCTCTCTCAAGAGCTAGATAAACGAGACCACTGTAGCCTTGGCCGATAACCTTGACGAGCTCGAAATCGGCGAGAGCGGGATGGTCAGGGGCGAGCTATGTTAAAAGGGGGGGACTGTTAGCCACCGCAAGACGACGAGGAGAGAGGTCAACGGACAGTGGGGGTCGAGGTCGACGACATGATCGATAGATTGAGCAAGAAGAAGGGCTAGAAGCTCAGAAACGAGAGAGAAGATTACCGGTTGATAGTGCACGAAGCAACACAGAAAAAAGGGGCTGAGACATGGATGACAAGATACTTATACGATTTGGATCGCAACTGACGGTCGAGATGAGAGAGAATGGCGCTTACATAAGACCTGCTTGAGGAGGGCAGCTAGTTGATTCGTCTTTGGCCACGTCTGCCATGGGCTGGCTGTCTTCGTTCTTCTCGTCTGCGGACTCGTCCCAGTACTCGAGGAAGGGCCAGGCGCTCTCGTCGACGCATGAGGCGTTCTCGCTGCCCACCTCGTCGCCCACATTTAGCCACCCGCACCCCGACGCATTCAATCCAGACACTCTCCACACCCCCGACCTCGAAACCTCCATGAATACTGTCTATACATATCCGCCTCAGGGCAGCGGCTCATACGGATATGTTTCTACATTGTAAGCGCCCTTTTTATACTATTTTTACCTCCATCACTCATGCGGACAAAGTGCTGGACTCCGCTCTCGTCCTGCATCAGTCTCGTTGCTTCCCTCCCACCACGACCGTAATCACTCCCTTCTTTCCCCAACAACCCCTTACCCCCCGCTAGCAAGTTCGTGGAACCGTATCCGTACCTGGCTCAACCGCGAATATCCTGAGCTCGGCGATACTCTTAATTACGGCATACTCCCGCTTGACCTCTCTCAAATAGAAATGCAGTTCGGATTTGCTCTGCCGCCCGTAATACGCGAGTCGTATTTGTGCTGCGACGGTCAGGAAGCCGAGTCTGCCGCTGGTTGCTCCGAGGGTCTATTCTTTGGTCTCAAGCTACTCCCGCTCGAGGACGTTTTCCAGGAATGGAAATTCTGGAGAGAGGTAGATGAAGATCCTGCAACAGGTGCTAATCCTCGATTACGAGAAGCGATGCAATCCATCCCTCCAGGCTGGATCCGGAAGGAGTATTCTCAACGTGGTTGGATTCCTCTTATTGCCGATAAAGTAGGTAATTATATTGGCGTCGATCTTAATCCCGATGAAAGTGGTTTTGTCGGGCAAGTTATGGTTTTTGGTCGTGATTTCGACACTAAGGTTGTCCTTTGGAGAGGTGATGGTCCCGGTGGCTGGGCAAAATGGCTCGCCAGTTTTGCAGAGGACTTAGAGAGCGGAGAGGGCTTTGAGATTGGTAGCGGTGATACGAGCGATGACAGTGAAGATGACCTCGGTTACGAGAGTTACTTCTACGATGGGACTGGACGCGGTCAGGGCGATGGTGGTGGAGATACCGGTAATAGTGGTTTGCGATTGACTGGTGAATATCGAGGTTGGAACGTCCTGGAGGCATGGGCAGACCGGAGTCTAAGGAGATGGTATGACGCTGGAGTGATAAAGGACGCTTCCCTGTTGCCTTTAGAAGAGGAGATCAAGGTATGCCAGTCTCTCTCAATCTTACAATTCTTCCGTTAACTCTTCATCAGGAACCGGAGCCTGAAGTTCTTAACGTTAGACACGAATCGAGTGTCGAAGTCGGAATACCAATTTTACCAGATGTAGATGCACCCATTCCCGCTCCCACTTCAATTCCCGAGCTTGAGCAACCACCCCATTCTGCATCACTTCCTTCAATATCCGTCACCCGCCCTCCTGCTCCCATCCCCGTCGAACTTCCCCAACCAATCGACATCCTTCCCGAATCCCCACTAGAATCCCTCTCATCTTCCTTCGACGAAGATCTAGAAAGCGGACGAGGTATCGGAATGCACGGAGTCTCCGACTTTGTCTCTGGCCGCCCATTACCCCGCGAACATTCAAAGTCAAATACCACTTCCAGCGGATATACATCTGCCTTAGTCGCCCCTCAATCACTGCCTACGTCGTTGTCAGATACAGATGAGGGATCAACGTCTTCACCAGCGTCACATGTACAAACCAATATCCCTGATCTACTTGCTGATACAACCCCGGCGTTGCACACGAAACCTATCGCGCCGTTGTCGCCCGGGTCGGCGAAGACATCGGATTCGTATGCAATACCAATACCGGTATCAAGTCCAGATGGCCAAAAGAAGCCTGCAGTAGCAACTGTTGCCGGGGAAGGCAGTGAGCCGGATACTACTATCCGGCTCGTGGGGGGTAGAGGAGTTGTTGGGATCGTCAAGCCCCAAGAGGAGAAAGAAGACAAGGTCCAGGTTGGGAGCAGCGAGGATGTTGCTTCCGATGCCGCATCCTCTGGATCAGCGCCGAATAGCACCAAGGCGCATAAGAAGACCAAGAGCAGCCTGGCTGGACTGAAAAAGTTCGGACTTGGACGAAAACGAGACTCAGCGAGCAGCTTGAAAGGTACGGAGAGCCCCATTACGACATAACCCATAACCTATAGATCTTTGGATGAGGGGAGTTTTCGAGTAAGAGGCACACCTTTTTCATTTCCCACTTTCCACTTTCCATTTTCCATCTCTTCTTTCTCGCCTCTTCTGACCCTCCTCGTCCTTGTAATATTTCTCTTCTTATCCAACCAAGCCATAATACTGGACTTAAAACCGAACTTGCATCACTTTCGTTTTTTCCAACTCGGCTCTCTCTACATACAAAAGACGATGGCCACGTGTCACGACTTCATTTTCAGTTCATTTCACTACCTCCCATTTCTCATGTACTTAAGACCCGCATTTTTGTCTCCTTATACCCCGTGGTCATCTCCATCTGTGTTTTCTGCATTTCTGTCCACTGTGTCGCGGCGAAAGTGCAGCACTTAGAGTATAATCGTCAAAAAATTGAATAATCTGAAGCTTATCTTGCCGTAAATCGTCGAGTTCCTGCCATCATCCTCAAACTTATGAGGATGACTTCTTCACGAAGAACTAGACTCGGATCTTGTGCGCGTGAAGTATAGGTGTTTGTCAGGAGGAGTTACATACAAATTTTCTCGAAGCAATTCATGTGCTGCTGGAGTATAGAACATATTGAAAATTGGAACGGATCTTTAAGGACATTCAAAGTTACAATTACAAATGCGCTGCCACGGGTAAGGGGTCACCTTGTCATTTCGATCATATGAGTGTCCATTTAAGTTTTTCTTCCCACTTACTTATACGGGTTGACTCTCCGTACAGGAAAAAAAAATTTGGTCTGTTTAAAGTACGTTGACGACTTTTCAGGCCATATTGTACTGATGATAGTAAGTATTTTAAGTCCTTCCATGCCACGTACATTTTGGTCACATGTCACAGGCGCACGTCAAATTTACTATCCTGAGCATGCTGACATCCATTACATACCACTCTGGCAATGACGATAGTACGCATACAACGAGATATAGACTTTGCTGATGCACGGGGAGAGGTCAGCCTGGACCGACTCACATAGCGCATTCGCGTGGAATTCTGATAGATATCGAATACATGATCATCAGTCGTGGCGGTGGCGTCTCGGTCGCCAGGCGGTGCGACTATCTTCTAAGGGCTTGAGTTCGAAAACAAATCCACCGTCACAATCTGATTACGACTCAAGCTGTCTGGGAAGACCTTAAAGTCTGTCGGTCCCCATATCCCAACCGACTTCGAGTTAGGTTTTTAGTTTCGCTTGAGTTTATTCACGTAATTTTCGAGAATGGATCGTCGCATGCGAGTCTTTTCATGTATCAAACTTCCCACCCATGACATAGTACTGATGCCACATGCAAGGCCTATGTTTGTTACTAGCTATGAATGTCGTCTTGTGTAGTATAGCCTCGGATAAGGCTCGAACCCCCTGTCACAATGTTCCTCGGACTCGTAACAATTGCTAAAATAAACTGTTACCAACTTGATCTCCTGGAGAGAGGAGAGGAACAGACATACTGTTCCATCTAAACTCCGTCCAGATGAGACTGATGTCCGTCGCTGTACTTGCTCTTGGTCTACATTGTTACTTTTAGCAATCAAGAAACTTTAACAACGAAAACCTCTGCCGCCTGGTCCTCCTGCTGATCCTCTTATAGGCCATCCACGAAAAATAACCCACAAAGATGCGCCCGATGCTTTCTATGAGTTGGAGAAGAAATGTGGTAAATTTATGAGTTGCTAACTTGTGAATTCCGAGTCTGAACAAACCAAGGTGATGTTATACATCTTAAAATCTTGAGCCAACCGATGATCGTACTTAATGGCCTCAATGATGCTGTACTGTAGACCTCCTAGACAAGTGAGGGCGCAAATTATAGGGGCAGGCCTCGCTTCGTGCTGTAAGTTGATCGGATCTCTATCGACTGATATTGACAAAACCATGGTATGGGCTGGACCAGAATTCTAACCTTTTTACCATATGGCCAAACAAATATTCAAAAGAATGTTCCAGGAACATCTCGAAATGTGTAAGGCTTTGACTTATCGGCCGATATAAACGCAAAAGGCCCACATCCTTCTTCAAACTCTGTCCTCAAATGTCACTACCGTTGACAAAGCTTTAGGGATTCTTTTTTTCTCTTTTGAAAACTGGCTTTGCGGGAATGTGGGATGAAAGATTAACGGCAGATACTGGAGGATTCAGAGACCGAAGATAGTATGAACTCCGACAAAGTCAAATTGAAGTAGAGTGGCTACGGAGGCGTAACCGGCAACATCTGAAAAGGGTTCGGATCGGAGATCTAGTCGGAGTATCCGTAATTAAGTCTCCTCTTAAGACACTGTAGGGCCGATGACATAACTCGACCCAATTGGCAGCAGTCTTGTATTGCGCAGATTTTGAAACGTAAGGCTGGAATGCTTGGTGATATGTGGCTGAGATCTGACAGAGTCCACTGGACCTGGGCCACGTCATTCTTTTACCTATTGTCGATGATTTTATATCCAGAGGACAACGGAAAGCGCAAGAGAAGAGATTGACAAGGTTGTTGGAACTAAACGGCTTCCCGACTTCTCTGATCGAGTCTCTTTACTGACGTTGAGTGTATATATACTTCATGAAACATTAATGTGTCTCTTCTGGGACGTCTCAGAGTTGCTTACTCTATCCTACCTTCGTAGATGGAATTATGTTTTGCCAATGGGCACGCTAATAGGCTTCTTTTGCTTGTGATATGATGACCTAATTTAACCCGTACTAGTACACATCTTAGTTCTTTAGAAGATGTCACCTTAGCACCGCGGAATGTTCATCCCAGAGGGCTCCATCTTTTTCGCAACACCAGGTACTATCACATTAACTGGGATGCAGAACCATAGGGAGTTGCAAAACGTTATATTTTGAGGAATCGAGCCATTTTTATATCTGATCCTTCCTAGCTCAAGTACAATTAGACTACAACTCTTTGGATCTTGAGTCTGGTGCGAATTGAGCCTGGTGTTGTGTGGTGATTGCTTGATCCATAGGCCAAATTTTGCAAGTTCAGTCAAGATTGTCTTCAGTTTCATCCTCTAGCTCAAAGTTCTGTTCAATTTGTTGTGCAAGGACTCGATACATCATGAAAAGATACTAAGTCAAAAATCTAGCCGCCTCGTGCCATTGGGAAGAGTGCAGAGGTGAAATCATGTTTTGAGTGATTTCATCTAATCAATATTCAAAGTCCGCTCAGGATGCGTCGCGACGGGTTTCTGGTTTGTTCATTCATTTTTCCTGTTCTGCAACCTATAGAGCCACACGTTAGGACCATAAGTAAATTTAATACGTTTGTCTACTGTCGTAAGTCTCTTGTTGGGAAGCGCCATGGAAAATTGTTGATAGACAACCGCATATTCTAGTGGGTCCGATAATCGAACCCACAGTTTATTGAAACAAAAGTTGGGACTGATGGAATACGAACAGACTGGCAAGTCGAGACTCTCATCCCAAAACAAGGATCATGAACGGATCGAGAATCATGATAGGTCATTCCTCTTTCGATTGTCAGCAGTACAATTACAATTACAGACTTAGAGTTGCATAAATCCAGTTCACACCGCAAACACCTCGGAATGGAACCCAACTTCCCGTCCTCCCATCGCATATCCCGCGACAGCATTCGCCGCCTCCCTTATCATGCTCTCCGGCCCACTCGCACACACTCCCACCGATTCTAGCTTCTCCCCCCTCGCAGATCCCTTCCCCTTCTCCTCATCGCCCGCCAGGCTCTCTTCTTCCTCATCGTCCTCCTGCATTTTGAGCGCCTCATCAACGCAGCCACATGTACATAGATCTTCCTCGCTGCCTCTGATAGTCACCCCAATGTGCCCGACCGCGACGCCACGTACCAATCGCGAGACGTCTGGACGGCCTCCGATTCGCACCGCCAGCCCAGGGACGTCGACTTCCTCTGGTGAACACATACAGGTCACATACGCCGTCATTGTGAGACGTACTGGTGCCGCGGCCGCAGTACGTGCAATGGCACGCAGAAGGGGCGCAAACCAGTTCAGGTAGCCTTAGAAAATGCCAATGGTAAGAATTCGAGCGGGTTGAAATGCCAGATAGAGGCAACCCACCAAATGACCGCATGCACCACACAAAATGAATCTTTCTTGTTCTCAATGCACCAATACCTGGGGGAGGTGGCCTCGCACACAAAGCAACAAGCGCATCCATACACCCAATCGCAAACGTCGCCCCGCTCCCGCCCGCCACCAGTAACACGCGATCATATGTCCCAAGCTCAATGGAGCACCCACCATACGGACCATCAAACACCACTTGGACCGGCACATTCGTGGGCAGCACCCTCCGCACCTTCGTCGTCGATGATGCTCCGGTGATGTTCTCCGCGTCATCATCATTAACGATGACAGCTGACTCACGTATCCAATCCCGAGCATACTTGTTGAGCGCTTTGGTCCAGTCTCCGACCGCACGTGCACCAAGAAGTATACCTGGCCCTTCGACACCTCGGGATTCATTGGCACTGGCCTGGACGATCAGAGAGTCGGAGTCAGGTCGATAGTATGCGTCCATGTCAGCAGCGGTAAGGCATGTCGTGGAACCAAACGACGAAGAGGGGGCAGATACGATACTAAGGGGATGGGACTCAAACATCCTTCCTCCAAAGAAGACGCGTAGGCGAAGATGCTGCCCCGCCTGGAACCCGCCATCGCAATCCGGAATGTGTATCTGTGTCTCCGAATAAGTACTGAGAAGAGGAACGTGACAGAAGGAGGACGTACAATCGTCATCTCATCGTCCACGGGAATCAGCCTGGCATCCTTAATTCTGAACCTTCCAGCGCGCATCAAAAGGTCAAAGGCGTAGAGCGCGATCGGAGGGAATATCCACGGAGGGGCATAGATTGTGTGATAACACACTGTGATAAAGAATGCAGGTACTGCCAAGAAGCTATTTGCGAGAGGTCAGACACATTCTATGCTAAAACAAGAACAGACCCACTGGACCCAATAGAATATTCCCCAAGCCCAGACCCTCACAGGGCGCAAGCTTGTAAGAACAATAGCACACAACACGCCAAAAGCAGCCACCCCACTCGTCTCTTTTTGCTGCCCTAAAATCTGTATATCCCATACAAGATGATTGTTTATCCATAACGAACCATGCAGGACGGCTGCGAGGAAAAGAGTGCGACTCGCCCAACGGTGCAATACGTTGAGGCGAGTGTACGCAAAGAACGGAGGAAGGAGGAGTGAAAAGGCCGTGTTCTTCGCTGAAAATAGGAAGACCGGAGTGAGCTGTGCCAGGACGAGAAAGCCTGCACGGTTGGGGTTTGACACGAGCTCGGCAGACGTGCAGATGCACGCCACGACAACACCCACATAGCCTACTATGAATATCACTGCACGACGATCAGACGTGAGGATGATGAGAAATCGGCAAAGGACATACTTTGGCCAGCATTGAGCCCAATCCCAGGCGGCGTCCAATAGAAGACAGAACCTAGGGTAGAAAGAACCCTTGCAATGACAACACGACCCTTCGGTCGCCGTGGAGACGGGAGCACCCCGCCAAAGTAAGACTCTTCCTTTTCATCTCTAACGCGGGTATATTTATCACGCCAATCCTCGGTGATGCCAAATACCTCCTTCATCCACTTTCTGCGGCCACAGAAAATAGATGGAAGAGCGACAAGGACAAAGAAAGCTAGCACAGACGTCCAGATGATGGTGAACTTGACCTGCCATTTGGGATCGATTTCGTACGAGCTATTGATCAACCATGAGTCAAGATCCCATGTTTCTCAGCGAGATGACGTACTCATATTGCTGGAGGTCGGCTGGGATGACTGGAGGAGTACCTGTATCAGACATAAGTGAATATGACCAAGGCCAGCGATGTGAGAATGGTTCAGGCGTGAGATCACTTTCACTTGGAAAAACAGTGTCATTGAGTTCAAACAGATACAAATAACGAATAGTTGCAGAGAATTTCCTTCATAGGCCAGCCCAAGGAACTGGATTGACGCACCAGTTGTAAAGATTTTCAGAAACAACCAAGCTAAGAGTAAAAGGCTAGAAATCGACAAGTACCTATGGCGAGATAAACTGGAATGACGATGAACATTCGGAGCTTTCCCCGAGTCAGACCACATGGTCAAAGAGAAGAAGTTTTTCGGCGCTTCAAAGCTGATGCTGATGGCAGCCAAGACGGGACAGCCAACCAAGGGGAGCAGGTTGCAAATAGTTGAACGTGACTATGACATCTTGGTCGAGACCAAAAATGAGGCACGAGATTCGCCATGAGTGGCAAATGTAACCAGGAGAAGGTCTTGAGAACGATGAGCAACCGGCATGAAACGAAAAGGTGAGTGAGAGACGCACCACAATATGCATAACTAACGATCGATATGAATGAGACCCACAAAACTAGGACGTTATCTATATTAGCATTCTCTCAGGCCGCGCAGTAGAGGCAAAGCGGAAGAGGATAGAGATATTTTACGACGAAATGAAGATGAAAAATTGAAGAGAGAGGTAAAGATGGCTGTGGAAAACTTAGGGAGGGAGGAGGAGAAGAAGAAACAAGCATCATGAGGCTTTTCCGCGGAACGGGTGGCGTGAGAATGATCTGCAACGAGCCCTTTATTTCATTGGCTGATGCGTTTGATTACCGAAGATCATTAACTTGACTAACCGACTTTAATTCTTCCATCAATCTTCAAACTCTGGAGTACTAGTTTTGTTCGAGTAGGTCCATAACATGAGCAACAAAGCGGTGGAGAACCAGTTTTGTCTACCCAGACATACAATAAGGGAGCTAATAAACTCATTGAGCCATTGAGCTTGTTACAATTTTTCTTCCTCTGTCACCTACATTAGATGGCCAAGAAGCATCATTGACCCATGCTCCCATCACGACGTCTCGGGTTGGAATGGTTGTTGTACTTTCTAAATCTACTCAACGCGAGGAGGTTACACCTTGTTTTCATTCATACTCCACCATGGACGACAAGATTAATACTTACTGAATGAGGACTGGGCTGTTCAGCCCAGCAAGGAAACAGAGCTTGGCAGGAGGTTGAAGGGTTCCCAAACACTATATCAAACCCTTAGAAAGGCCCCAAAACTGGCGCTTAACTTACAGAATTGGCAAGAATGCGAAAAGACACTAATCTCGTATCAATCTCAATCTTAAAAGGATTCATGTTTTGCTCGTTGTTATCTCCGTCACAGTCGTGTGATAGCACGGGTGCTCGATGGCTATAGATAATCTGGAATAGAAGACACGAAAAGAAGAAGTTGAAATCTTTACAATGTTTGGAACCGGATTCTGAACAGATTTACGTCGTAAGTCTAATGCTCAATGAATATGGTAGAATAAAAGCAGTGAACTGTGGTCGACACCCATTTTTGACTCAGTCACGACCACGAGACCGCGTTACTTGTGTGGGCAAAGGGACACGTGACGAGGACTTCTATTTGTCCTCAAGGTCTTGTTCATTCTTAAACTGGAGGCTTGAGGCAACCAGTGGACAACGTTGTGCCCTCTCATCGATAGCTATGAACGCTGTTCTCTCTCTTATACTCCACCCTCTTATACCCGTCAATATATCAGATGATGATGACCAGCGCGGTATTGACATTGTCTACCCCCTTACGATCTTCTTTGCCATTGGAATATGGCTTGTTATCCGGCGATATCACAAAATTCACAATGACCCCGTCCCATTTCCTTTTAAGATACCAGAGGTTCTTAGTCTGCACGTTTTCTGCTTTTTGTACAACTTACCATAACCCAATAGCCCGCAGACCCAAACTGGAAATCGGTTCCTATTGAGAATCCTCACCTAGAGTCTCACCTGCACTGTCCTAGCCTCTTGCCTGGTTTTCATGATGCCCAGAGAAAGTATATCACGAGTTTTGATCCTGCCTCTGGCCTCCATATTGATACGTACCTCGCCGACAACGAGGAAGAAATCCGCGGCAAAATTCACGCAGCCCAGACAGCGCAGAAGGAGTGGCGCAATACAACATTTACACAAAGAAAACGCGTTGTGAGAAGTTTGCTGAAATGGCTAGTAGACAATCAGGATCTGTGTGCGAGGGTTGCCTGTCGGGATTCGGGAAAGACGCGTGAGTTCTTTTCCTTGTTCTCTTGTGGCCATACCTTTGACTTGGATTTCTAGTTATCGATGCTGCGCTCGGAGAAATACTGACGACCTGTTCAAAAATGGAATGGCTGCTCAAACATGGCGAGAAGGCACTTTGTCCGGAAACAAGGGCGAGCAATTTCCTACTGTTTTATAAGCATAGCCAAGTTGTATATGAACCACTGGGTGTTGTTGCTGCTATCGTTTCGTGGAATTACCGTATGTCTTCGTGTCTTTCACGCGGAGACTTATCCTGATGGAGGTCTAGCTCTGCACAACGCCTGGTCACCAATTCTTGCTGCTCTCTTTGCTGGAAACTCGATTGTACTCAAGTGCTCTGAGAACGTTCTTTGGTCAACTGGTTGGTTTATTGACATCATCAAGTCGTGTCTTCGTGCTTGTGGCCATGACGAGGAACTCGTTCAGGTCGTATGTTGCTGGCCTGGGCAGGCTGAGGCTCTGACTAAGTCGCCAATAATTAAACACATCACATTCATTGGCTCTGAAGAAGTTGGGCGCAAGGTCAGTTGTTATGTTTGTTTGCATAAGTTGTGTTGTAACAGTGTCATCAGGTTGTGATAGCGGCGACAGAGCATCTGACTCCTGTTACCCTAGAGCTTGGAGGCAAGGACCCAGCAATCGTTCTTCCTGGCACTGATCTTCACCAATGGGCTAGCTTATGGATGCGCGGAATCTTGTGAGTAGGATCGTTGATATCTTCAGAGCACAAGCTCTCTGACTACCTACCCCAGCCAGAATGCAGGACAAAACTGCATTGGCATTGAAAGAATGCTGGTACATTCTAGTCAATATGACGAATTGCATGCCATTTTTGCGGAGCGTATCAGTAGACTCCGGGTCGGCTCGGTTCTAGCGCCCTCGCCTGAAGGTTATGTTGCCACTGTCGATTGTGGTTCCATGATCTCCAGCGAAAGGTTCCGAGGCCTAGAAAGGATCATCCAGGATGCCGGTGAGGAGGGTGCGCATCTCCTCAATGGAACTCCGTATAATCATGCATACGTTGAAAATGGGGCTTACTTCTCGCCAACTCTTGTGGGACCCGTGGATACTCGAATGGAAATCGCCAAACAGGAACGTAAGTAACACTGGTTCCGGGCCTTTGGATCATCAACTGAGTACGGACGACCAGTGTTCGCTCCCGTTGCTGTCCTGATGACCTACGAAACGATCGACGAGGCAATTGAGATTGCAAATGGGACCCGGTACGGTCTTGGCGCCAGTGTCTTTGGTCCTGATCAACGACAGGCACTCGAGGTAGCGAAAAAGCTTGAATGTGGCATGGTCTCTATCAACGATTTCGGAGTGTTCTATGTAGGAACCTCTTTTTACTTTGTTTCAATTCTCGGAACTAACAACCTTTTAGGTAAAGTAAGACTCGATTTATAAACCTTTTCTCTCAGCCCTCTGTTGACTCAGTTTGGTAGTCAAGATCTACCATTTGGAGGTACCAAACGCAGCGGATACGGGCGATTCGGCAAGTGATTGTTCCTTCCGACCAACATTGCGACTGAAGTACCCAATTAAGGTGGTCCGGAGGGTCTGCGATCTCTGACCAACGTCAAGGCGATAATGACCGATAGATGGCCTGCAATCATACAGACCTCCATTCCAAAAGTCCTTGACTATCCTGTTCGATCCCTCTATCAGAGCTGGTATGTTCTCATTTCACATCCTCGTCCTTCTGGAAATGAATTAAACGATATTGTCAGGGAATTCACCAGCGGGCTCATCCGCTTCGTGTACGCTGATGGATGGCGCGCAAGAATCCGTGGCCTCTGCGGCCTTATCGCTGCGATGCGGAAGTAAATGATGCTTTTTCCGGAACAATATAGCGCAGTGATATTCTGTGTCTCTCTTGCTTTCATAGAGCTTGCTTTATATCAAACACACGGATGTCTAGCAGTTAGATGACGTTAACATGGATACCAATAATTACACAAAAAAAAAAGATTTCAATTTGGAAAACCAGTATTACGGAGTCGTCTTCGATCGGCGGTCTGCTCGATGACTTTGAATGGTCAAACAAACCGATTTCCGCCAATTCGCATGCTCGGCAATTTCTGCATGACAGTTGATCGACGAGTTGTGGCCAACGGAAGTTTGAAAGACCTTTGAAGTGATGACAGAGGCAGAGTCTACGTCCACAAGGCTATAGCTAGACTGCTCAAATCTCATTGGCGCTCGGCAGTATCCGAACCGAGTTCCGTTCGGCACTTGCGTCGGCTGTTAGCTTCGTAAACTTTGAAGGTGAGGTTATGGTGGTGGGGCGGTGGCGGCGTGCCCACAAACTATCGGCTGCCATATCATAGTAAACTTAGTCACTGATGCACTGTGTAAGTCGGGTGATCGGTACATAGGTCGGCCCTTTATTAATATTTCCCGTGGGTCCATCGACTCCTGCGCGCCACAAAACCCAAAGTTGGTCAACTAAAGCCACATACTAGTCACAGGCGGGGTGGGGTGTATGAACGGAGACAATGGTGGGCCAGTTAGAACGTCCAGTCCGTGGTGATAGAGTTTCATATTATGACAATATACTTATGGCAATGATGGTAGTACCAGTGGGAAGGAGCAGCAAGAGTACTTCCTCGCGCCAAAACTCTGATAGGCCCGATTTAGATAATCACGCACCTCCTTGGGTACGACTCTCTAAGTATTTCTTCAGGCATTCGTCAATATATAAAGCGCGCCAGAAGAATGCTGTGAAGTTTTGACTAGCTGATAACTACCTTTGATGACTCGAATGAGAATCCCGCTTGTACACCATTTTACTTGTGGCCTGAAAGTTACTTGATGATAAGTATATGCCTTATTCTGATTTTTCCCACTATAGCACACAAGAAATGGCCACTTGATACACAAGTAGAATCATTATCAACAGTCGTGAAATAAGCCTTGAGCCCCCAGACGATCTCGGACGGTGGTTGCCAGGGTCACGTTTCAATTGTGAAAACAGTCGAAGACATATCATAAACTAATGAATGTGGTCATGAAGGGCATCAGTGACGCTGGAACGTCTTCTCGGGGAACGTCAGGACGGTCGGAGAATGTATTTCATATCAACGCAGGTTCCTATTCGAGGCACGCACATGCCGTCGCAATCGCGAAAGAAACGAATACCATCCAGGAACCACAGAAGCATTCAGGGAATAGCAGCTGACGGCGATACATACCTACAGAAACAGGCTCA